>JAQGCB010000666.1:0-19529 GCA_034698835.1 Protaphorura tricampata
TCAAATCACACAGAAAGTTGTAACCCAGGACCATTGCTTACCCCTCTTTGAAATTGACCAAATATATTCTAAAAATTATTTTTCTTAATATACTTCCTTTGAAACTGGCATTTCAAATTTTAGAGTATGGAAAAAAATCTTCGACTTCGTGTTAGTACTAATTGTAAGACTTTATTCCTTTCGTGCAGACTTCTAATTCTATGCTAGGATGTGTTAGATTCGTACAACTAGCAACCGTAGCGCTCTTCTGACCAACATTTAGTTCTTCATCAAATTCGAAGTAGGTTTTACGACCACGCGTGTGAGTCTTAAATGTTGTATTTAAAAATGTTTGAGAAAGAACCTCGAAAACGACAATAAAGATAGTGTCAATTTGTTGAACAGAAGACACGGGACTAATATGAAGCTAAATTGCTTTTGAAATGTCGTAAAAATTATCTTCAATTGAAACCATACTTACGAGGGGTGCTTTCCAATTTTCCAAAGGGTCTTAAATTACCGAACGTGTATTGGTCAAGCTCAAGGGACAAGCCATAAATATAACTTCCAATTTGGAATCTGGCTAGGTATGTAGTAGACTTTTTCGAATGAGGTCAATTCGACACTTCGAAAAAACTGATTTTCTTAGCCGAATCCGGTGGTTCGTTTGGTTTTTAAAGCTCACGTCATTCTGTAGCGCGGTCGGTGCGATGAGAGAAACGCAAAGTAGACGCGTACGGTCAGACGCGCGGTTTCAGTGCGGGGAGTGTTGAGAATTGTTTACGGGAGAAGAGAATTTGAGCGGGTGAGCAGAATCCAAAAATTTTGTATTTCGTGAACGTCATTTGCCTGTCGTCGCTGTCAGCGGCAGTGTATTTGTTGTTTGTTTGTTTTTCAATAATCATGCCTGTTCGGAACTGCAATCACACGTACGTGTTTGTGTCCAGTGGCTGCTTCTGCCCCACCGACTTTCGTCGCGCTACAAAAAGACGCGGAATCTGTCCATCTTCATTAAATCCAAATTCAGGTATAATACTTTATTCAATTTTTCGGGGTTTAAATTGAGTCATACCGTAACCAGTTTTAGCTTGGCCAATACTTGTTTGGGAATTTTAAAAAAAGACTCGACGAGGAATAAGATATACATTGGAGTTGGTTCCCTCTCGATGTTGTCCATCCAGAGTTTCCAGAGATAGTAAATATGAAATCCGAAATTAAATTTTAGACAAGGCTTCGGTTTAATTCCAAATCAGCTCTGTGGCTGTCGGTATTTCATTTCTGAGTTTTTGAACAAAGCTATCAAATTCGCTCAAGGAAACAAGCATCCTGTTTTGCTGCTGATTTTATCCCGGGAATTGGTCAGTCCATTGGAAACACAAAGTAACAAATTTTGTGTTATGTTGTTTTGCGAAAATGGAAAGAATGAAATAGTTTGTCATACATTGCACAAGCTCAAGAGATTTTAATTCCAAAGCGTTTATTCTGAGTCGAATTTTTCTCGCCCCGTATAAATAATAAATACTAATCTCCTTTACATTATAGGTTGCTCTTACGCTAACTCTTTATAGGCCAAAATATTCAAGTCTTCAAGCCCAGTTGAGAGTACAAGTCGCCAGAAAACGTTATCTATTATTGATCTCTCAATCCTGATATTGATATTAGTTGTCTCTCCTCGCTTTTCCTTGCATATCGAACATCGATAGCTAGTCTAGGACATCCTCAGTGAAAATTGAATATGTTGAATTGGTGAGGGTGGATTTTAAAATGCAATCCATATAATAGTAGGTAAATTAATTCATAACTGAAATTCCAGGAACTGGAAGGTTGAGGGTGACAAAAGGAAAGCGGGTAGTTCAGAGCACGTAACATCCAAATCCAGACCACACTCCCCTAAATCCCTAAAACTTCGACCACTTAATCACATTGAATTTTTAATTCCTGTGACGCCAAATAGTAAATCGGATTTAAAAATGAAGTAGTCTGTGAAGTCGACTCCAATCATCATCAATTTAATAAAATGTTATGGTTTCTTTCAACGATAGCAGAGGAGCTGGATTTTTTTTACTGTTAGTTATCTTACATGAAAGTATTTCAGAATACACAGGAAATATTGACAGAATCTTTGTACCTCTACTACAGACAAATACACCGAGGGAATTTCTTGGAATAGAAACTCCATATCCAATGCCTTTCCTCGCATCGCATGGGCTACAAATTCATGAATTGTTAGCAACATGTTATAGGGACATGGTCGTCGACACCTTTAAACAATATATCATGCAATATTTCCAATCAATATCAATGTCTAGACAAATCCGCTGCAATTATTTATTCAAACCCTAAGAATATTCCCTGTACAGTTTTATTTAAATCCAACCAAGCAGGGTTTCAATTATGATTACGTTTAAACTTTCTTTGCTACACGAGAAATTCACTTTGGCACGCGATGATGTGAGTTCAGCCTTCTTCAGGCCTGACTGTGTTGTGTCCAATAGAATGGACTCTCACGATTTTTTTTGGAAAGGTTTTCCTTCATTTTGGTATACGTAAACACTTTTTTAACTACCGTCTGCTACAGTTTTGGCAAGTGAATAGGATTTTGCAAACTTTGTAGACAGTCCCAACACTTAAAACATAAACGGCATCCAAGCATGCAAAACCTTAACATGCAGTTTCTCGTTTCAAATCGTAACTTTTAGACAGGTTCTCTCTCAGACAGGTTTTTCACTTAGCAAACTATTTTGAGAAGTTTAGTCTGAACTACGGTTTCTTTAATGTTTCCCAACGCCTTGAAGTTCCTGTTGCATCTTGCATCTGAAAAAAATTTGAAGAATTCTTAGCATATTTGGGCACAAGAAGCATGCTCTGAAACTTGCATTGATTTGAGCCAATATTTAGTTACACCACCGAAAGTAACATTATCTAACTAGCGAAAATTCTGTGCACTTAACATATCCAGAAAATCCGAGCTCTTATGACCATATTTGCTTAATCCGAATCCCAGCCCAATAAGCATCTGAACCAGTAGTGTTCAGAAATAATAGCGATAGTTGGGAACATTACTTTTCCCACTCGAAAGAATTTCCCTCACTTTCTTATTGCATGAAGATTGGCCGAATTGACTAATATCACTATCAGGAGTGTACGATAATGAACAAGTGTAATCACTTTGGTTGGTGGTAATCTTCTGAACTACCGATTTGACCCTATTTATTTAAGGAGCCAGTCCACTTTATTAATACCGATGCCACTAATATCCATTTGTTCTGAAGTATTAGTCATGTAACCCAGGCACCATACGCTGGACATGGGAGATCACGAAGAGTGTACGTATCAGTAGATCATATACAGAAAACCGATTGAGAGACTGTTGAGAATTTTGCGCACTCCAAAAGATGGATTTTAGCGCGTATACCTGAGAATGGACCGTAAAGATATTATCGTACAAACATCGACTAAGTCGCTTGTTCATATTAATCTTCAGTCATCACAATCTGTTTAAAGGTTAATTTCTGGGCAATTAAAATGCCGACAAAGCATGTTATTATTCTATTCATAATATCACCTGTGCCGGAATCGTAATAACCTAAGTGAACCCTGAAGTTTTAAAACAAAAGTTGTACTGGGCTTCAAAGAACGTTATATTACAACTGGTTTCAAAGGGCAAACAGATTTGCTACGATGCCCTGCTGGCTGTGCGTCTTGTGGCCGTGGGGAATAGCAGGTTGGGATGCTGCTGATTAATTACTAAAGGAAGCATCAACAAGTAAAAATATAAAAGCTGGAATCAACCAAATGACAGTGGAAAGCGTCTCGTCTGTGTGAACAGCTTAAGAACAGGTTTTACACTGAAACTCGAGACTACTCATTTATATCTTCTTTCGTATTATTCAAAGTTGAAAGCTTTGAGGAATGTTTGCGAAGGTGGTCGGGTTAAGTTGACTCTGTTCATCACTTTCTCCGTCTTTAATTTTGGCAATATTTAGGTATCCATAAGTCATGGAGAAATGAACAATTCCTATTCTGAATTTTAACTGGTCAGTTGTCCATAAAATTCTCTGTCCTCGCGGTTGGTCAATTTATAGGTACAGTGGAATAATGAATCTTGTATGAAATGTTTGTAGTCTACTTTTGTTTCGACTTCCGTGTGTGTATGCGTTTGCACGTTGAGTACATTCTATTTTCAATAAATAAAATATGAACGTGTGTATCTTAATTGGTTTGAACACCCACAATACTAACGAGGAATTCCGACAAAAAGGAGAAATATTCAATCCAAAGCATTTATAGAGTAAGAAATACAGAGAACGACTTCGCAGATATACATGAGATATGTATTAACCATTTCACCCTCGTTTTGGTTTTCCTTTTCACATTCTGGTTCATATAGGCCGGAAAATGTATGCATAGTTGGTGTACGTTTAACGCATATCTAAACTTCAATTTCGTTAACTTTTATTTGGTCTGATACAACTCTTGATGAAGATACAGAGTCAAATTAAAACTCAAAACGTGGCTTCTCCCAAGTGATCGAACTCCGTTTCATACGCGGTTGGGGTAGCAGATAGATGAGCACAATACACGGCAAATTACATAATGAGGGAGCCAAACAATTCAACAATTTATATGAAGCAACGCACAATTGCTGTCAGACCATTTAGAAGGCTGCACTGACAGATATAGTCATAAACCGTATCGGAATGTCAGATGTATAATCTACTATCCGGAATTATTAGCTTTTCACATTTACTTGTTCGAAATAGACTTTCCCAGAAAAAGTGAGATGTGCATTCTGTCAGGTTCACAAATAATTGTCATATCTCTCATAGTTTGTTTTTTCTAATGGATTCCGCATTAAACAATACCGTACAGAAAAGTTTCAGTGGCATTTAATATGATTTTCTAGCTCTATACTCCGCTAATTGTGGTACATTAGCTTGGACCTTCCAACGGAGATGTATCCAATGGTTCTGCATATCTGCATACCCTTCACAATCCCCATAAAACAGTTGTTTCTACAGACAAAGCCAAGTCATTTTTAGACAATGTGCTTGTGTGGGATGATCTCGATAAACTCATCATGCACCTGTTGTTTATATATCTACGAATTTGATCCAAGGAAGATTAGGCCGAGTAAGGTTTTTCGTATGAGGAATCGGATCAGCAGAATTTTATTTTTGCGAATGCGTCAAGTCAATCCTCTGCAGTTCAAAGCCCCGTCCACCCGCCAGACTAGAGGACTAGACCTGGGATCAGACGTTTTCGGTTTCCCATGTCTTACTGTACCACCAAGAAAACGTGGAATTCCATGCTTGCCTTCCTGAACGGATCAATAAAGTCTGGCGGCTGGGCAGACAGACAGCTGCAAGTTCATGTACTTTCATATATGTACTTTTCTACATACGATTCTCTGTGGGCTTTGAGTCTGTAGTTTTGTTCCGAGTGCTTTCCCTCGTCACCTCAAGCAAAGAGAAAGTCTAGACTGAGGCCTAACATGTAACTACTAGCACAACTTCCTGCTTGCAAAAAGTTTCTTCAATGTATGTGTAGGGTAGTTCATAATCAATTACCCACACCATGCTGTTGAAATTGGGGATTCCCTGGAATAAGTGGATTTACCTACATGAATATATTTCTAAAATTCGTACACTACCAAATGTCACAACTAAATCTCACTGCGTTAAGGCAAACCGCCAAGGCACGTAACGGAGTTGGAATAGTAAAAAGTTATGAACCGCTAGATGAGCGAAACTAGCCCCTTTTTCTATTATCTCACTTTCTTTACCTTTCCCAACATGCTCGTGCTCGTACGACGCTCAATCTTCTGGCTTTCATACCTTTGTCTCTTTTATTTCCTCTGCTAGATGTTCAAGGTATTGAACCAAAAAATATCTTGCTTTAATCTTCAAGATTGATTTTTATCCCAACTCATCGTCTACATTCTGTGATATTATTTACGAGGAAACAATTTTTTACGCAAAGTAATGACGGGAAACCAAAGTCCAACCGTTATATACACGTGTGTATTCCTGAGAGAACTTCTGATTTGTCAGTGGAGAAATTTTTTGATTTAACGTTAGAATATCTAGAACATTCAGATAAAGTATTTTCATTCGTAGCCTCATATGAGCTTTACGGTGGAAGGAATTCTTTGTTAGGCACTCTGCTTGATTAGGATTTTCCAGACTGCATCTCTAAGCATCCAACGTTATCTCTTGACATCTGATAGAAATGCTTACGTAATTACAGTAGCTCATAACGTGAGTTTACATTTTATTTGGGACATTTGAATAAACAAATTATAAGTCGATTTCTTTCGACCAAGGGAAACTACCTTGTGATTTTAAGGTTATTTTTCTCTGAATTCAGAGGCACTTTAAACTAATTGAGCCAGGCAAGAGATGCCAACATTTTATCACAATTTTAAATAAAAAGAGCTACAATATTGCAATTACTGACTGTGCCCATGGATAAAATTTGAAAAGTTCTTAAATGACATTCATAAGGCATTGTTCGAAGATTTGCGCAGGTCTGCATGGAATGCGGACAGGTTTCAGCGTGATCTGGGAAGCCACCCATATTAATATCGGAAAACAGTTTTACAAGAAAATGCAGTAGATTGTCATAATTGCCAGACTACGGGATCAAACCTACACCTTAGTGAAGTAAATTGTCTGCGCTAGGCTAGACGTTTCTGAGAGTAGCAGTATCCCTCTAACATCATAGCGTCGGTGAATTGAGTGAGAGATTGTACATATTTGATCAAAGACGTTCGGAATTCTGAAAACTGCACTACTTTCTCTGCATTATAATGTATGGGCGCTGTTTGGCTTCCGCCGTATTAAATGATGACAATGTGTCCGAAGATAAGTCGATATTCTTCATTCCCAGGATATTCAATCCTTCTTTCCTGACAAAAGAGTGCTGGAGTTGGATTGAAGTGCATAAAAAGAAATTCTCTTTTGACATGGCACAAATGCGTTGTCAGTTCTAAGCTGTCATTCCAAGTGTTGCGATTGGAGATGAACAAGAAGGAAATTTTCCAAGCTACTACTATGAATAGAATAATGATGGTCTTGGTTGCCAGGCAGGATGTTGCAGTTACGATTGGGTTATTTGTGTTGCTAATTTCTGAAATCCTAAATGCTGCAATTTATTTTCCGAAATAATGCAGGAGACACGCATTCTTTCAGAATGCATACGAGAAAGTTCGATAAATTCCGCAATTGTGGGTAGAAAATTGGAGAATGATGAAGAAGGGGCTTGGTCAGTCCTTCTCTGACAGCAAATGTCTCAGGGACTCCTCTAATATTAGAGTAATTTCGAACGAGGGAGAAAGTTAGATGGTTGAATGGATTTCTGAGTGAACGTATATTTCACCGTTATCTTCTTGACACAATTCCGTTTGAGCTGACGCTTTTGGTGTCAGTCTCCCGAACGATTTTTCTAGTCAAATCCGATTCGATGGATGGTCGAAGGGCAGACAAGAAGCTTAATATATTCTATGTATTGAGGACAACATTAATTGTGAGGATTCCCCCATTAAAAAGATGTATGCCTTCAGTTATGAATTATTGTTGTATTAGCATTAGTTAAAGCTGAATGTGTTTTTAATTTCGTTCAAGTTTACCATAATTTGTGGGTTAGTCACAGTATTCATCCATTTTCAAGGTTTCGATAAATATTTGCGAAGTTCTGCTGGCATCTTTTAAAGATCTCTGGTTTTCGGGTATGTTTGATGGTTTGGTTTTCAGACAATATTTATTGTAAATACGTGAGGTAGAAAATTATATTTTTAATTTCTTGATACAAAAGGCTTATATTATTGTTGAAATTTTAGAATACATAGCCCGGGCCTTGTAACCCCGTTCTTCGACCGTTTTCCAAGGTGTGTTCATATGTGAGTATAGAAATAACTGGTCCACATTATCGTCGTGTAGCTGTAGCATGTCCATTCCTCTGATATTTTTCATGTAGCTTTTCCAACCCTCCAATCAAGCTGATTCAAGAATTGTATCCATTGCTTTGTATCGTGTTATTCGTGTCGTCCACTGTCCTGTCCTGTGTCCTGTCCTGACCGTGGGTTCTAAAAAATCCTTGTTCTTGTAACATGTTATTGTATTCTCATCATTTTTTTTCACCTTGTGTGTGTTCTCTTGTCCGCTTCCCACATGTAACCTCCTAATATTATCATCCGTTATTAATGTGATTGCCTGGGGGTCAGATCGGAAGAAGAACGAACTTCAGTTGAGACTTGTAAAGAAAACTGGTTAGTTGACCGACCGACTGAGACTGAGGTTAAAGGCTTTTGAGGGTTAGATTTTTGTTGATCCTAAGAATAAACATGGTTAGGACTAGGAAGACCGGACCGGACGCTTCCGCAAAGGAAATGGCTTTTTTTTTGTCCACACCGTAATCGTGTTTTCAACGCTGTCGCACTACTCTAAGGACAAAACAATTTTCGGCTTTTCTTTACATCCATTCACCAGAGTTCCCTTGCCTTCATTTTTTTAGTTTCTGGTTTCGCCTTTTTACTTTTATGAGAGAAAAAAAAGAAGAAATCATACGTGTCCGAAAGATCCGAAAGTCGGGCGGGGAATCTGTCTTGGTGATTCTTTAGTTATTGTCCATTATTCGGTATAACTGCACTGCTCTGTGCACCCCCATTGTTCTGTCATGTGTGAAGAAAGGTAAATAATGAAAAAGAAGACAAATGGAGATGGGAATGTCTAGGAGGTTGAGTTGAAGTCATATGTGTCAAATCCATTGTCCTACCTGGTACCTTACTTTCCTTCTTGTAACTGATTCACACTTTTATACAAATACAAAACGACATGATAAAGTCATTCTTGACACTTCCGTTGATGGAATGAGGAGGATTCAACGCCTTTCAGATTTCCGTTACGACCGTCTCCTCACCAACTACTTTTCCACGGTGGTAGGTGGTAGTGGTTACATTTATATACTTAAACCTATTGTTGGAAATTCATTTAAGAAGTCAGTTCAGTTCAGCTTCATGATTTTATTTGAGTAGAGGGTAATCTCAAAATGTGATGCGAAATCATAATTCAAAACTAACTTCATTACTGCAACGGAATGGTCGAGTTTCCTTAAACACATTTCCTCTGGAAAATGATATAACATTTTTTCTCTGATTAGTATTCTATCCTTTACTACTATTAGGATTTTTGCACATGCTGAACAAGTGGTAACGTTTATCAGGTTTTGAATGCTTATGAAAGTGAAACTTACTAGAAATAAAAAACAATAAAAATCTATTTCCGCTAGAAAGAGGTTCGTCGCACTATCCTCCTCTAGTGAAGTATAAAAACATTGACCTTTAGAATCTGGGATTCGTTATGCATAACCCATCTTGAATCCATGAGTGAAACAACTATGACCAAATGGACGTAAATATTTTATTCGGAAGAAAATTAATGGCTAGAGGAGAATACTATTGACCCTTGAAATCTTGACCTTAACTTATATTAGACCAAAATACATTAACGAGATCCCCATCAGAACGACAAATCGACAAACTTTATTATCACTCCAGGAAAGAAGTTGCGTGATCATGATTCTAACCAAGACTCGTTTCAATTGACGTCTTGGACTGAGGAACCTGAAACTAATAATTTTGTAGCGTGGTTAGTGGTCACAAAAAATTGAGAGGAAAACTGATTTGGGGGAAAATGTTTTTTCTATTTTTAGTTGAGCGTTTACTCGCCTTCTTCCTCATAAATAATATATATTACACGTTGTTCAAACTCTCCAAGTTACACATGTTCATTTTCTTGTATTTTTGGCCATACTGTGGCTACATGTATGTTCTGTATCAACCGAATCGGACGTGACGGACAGCAACCAGTGGTATTATTCGGCATGGCAGGGTATTCTTTCCTTTTTTGGGGTTCAATTTTTTTTCATTCGGTCAGGAATGGATTTTTTCAATGTTAAGTTCTGTTCGTTCGTCTGAAGATGTTGCCCTGCCCGAAGTACTTTCTTAGGTTCTGGTCGTCGTCCTAATGCCACTTTTTCTTAATTTTTTTTCTTCGTTCCTCAACTTTTTAACCCATCCACCCACTGACTCTCATTTATATTTTGTCTGGATTCACTGCCACCCTTCTGGATGAGTTTCCTTTTTTTCCTTTTCACTCTTCCTTTTTCCTTCGGATTACGTTTACGTTATTCCAGAAAATCCTTTTACCTTAAAATAACTCAGTCGTCGTAGTCGTAGTTTGGTGGACTTCAAGGGAACCAGAAATTCGAATCCCATCTCAAAGAAACCCTGGCCGGAATCAAGTAAGAAATAAATAAATTGTTAATTAATTCTTTAAACCAAGGCTTTCAATTCAGTCCAGTCCTGATTAGAACATCCCCAATCAGCTGAGCTGACTCACTCTTTTACAGCATGGACTATAAAATAATTACACACATATTAATATTATGGTCTAGGATGACACTACTGTTATCAACCGAAGGGTTATCAGTCCGTCTGTCTGCCTGTCTATGCAAATGCATGTCTCACCATTTATATTGCGAAATATTTATTTGGGTGACCCTTGTCTGCCGAGTTGTACGAGAGTACGAGTGTGCAAATAACTTTTCTGGATTAGTAGTCGCTGGCTATCGTCTCGTACTACTACGTGCTATCCTTTTTTATGTCCGTCTAAAAAAAACCAGACATCCCGTCCCGAACGACCCATTTGAGCTAAATATGTCAACAAATTGTGTATTGCCTTGTCCAGCTTTTTACAGTCAAAGTATGTTGTTATCAAGCGTGCGAACGCCGCAATAACGGATTAAATTGGTTCATTGTTCATTCTGAAGACTTCAGGATTACATTAATTTTTCTGTTTGAACAATATGTATCGGAAATGAAAGTCGGGTTTATAAGAAAACTGAATATTTAACGGAGAGTGCACATGTCCGGTGTACGACCGTATCAGGAATATAACCAGGACTCAGACACTTGTGCTTATTCCCCGCTAGTTCATCTAATCTAGAATAGTTTTGGTCTCGGACGTTGTTGAAATTACTGTAGGTCATCAAACCACTAATGTGTATGTTAATTGAGAAAGGATAAAACTAAGACTGATGATAAGGTCAAGAACCATGTTCAAAGTTCTTGAAAAAAGTTAGACACGTGCGCGACCTTCCGATCTTACGACTGCTCGTACTGAATATTCTGCAATGTAAAGAAATGTTCAGCAGCTTATGTCAAGGAGAAAGGTGTTAGCTTAGCACTTGGGTAGGGTTGAATTATCTATTTCCAGAGATGATTTTTATTTCCACTTTGTCCAATATTTCTAAAAATTTGCCAATTTTGGGGAAAAAATGAAAGCAAAGGATCAACGTCATCAGATTTGCAGCTATGTAGCTAGTATATCGTCATTCATGACCTAGGCCAAGAACTGTAGAAGAACTAGGTAGGGTGCTTTAGTTGCTTCAAGCCTAAACGTGTTTTCCAGTCTGCGTCCGAAGTCGTGACTTTCAAGTCACGAATCTGAATAATTTAACGTCTCTTTGCTCTGATCTCTCAAGTTCCATTTCATTTCAAACAACTCTTCACCTCCATTTATTCTCCTTAATTTGTTCACAAAATCATGTAACCCGGCTCGACAGGATTATTAAACAAAGGTTTCTTATAATCACGTTAATCGCATTGGCAAACGAAACAGCATATGGCAAAAAAATTGGAATAACCAAAATGGTAAACATTTCTTACTTACAATTAGTTTCCAGACAGTGCAAATAATGCAGATGATTCTGAAACCAGTGTGGGCATTGAAGGAAAGCAAAGCATAGTTAATTAAATTTCCGGGAATGGGTAGGGGAATGTTGGGTAGGTTAGTTCATTTCATATGGGCTGCTACATTCCTAATACGTAAAACGCAATAATTCTAGTACAATGAAATCCCCGAAGGTCTGAATATTTACTATTTACATGTTTAATCTTCCATTCCAACCATGGCCTGCCTCAAAATATTGAGTGAAACTGAAAGTGCACTTGAAGTTGGTGTGAGTGGGTTGAAACGGAGAAAGAAGAGAAAAGAAAAAACTTGAAAGAAAATACAAGTAAATAATTAAAGAAATTAAAAGCTGCACTCGTCCCGTTTCCCTGCCTCTTTTCTGTTCGTATGATAAAGTATTCATTCCACTAACTGACTAAAGCCCCTAGCCTCTTTCCATCAGAGCAGAATTTTAAATTTTATTATTTTCAAAACGTCTAGACAAACAAATGTAAGTGTTGGTTGGTACACCGGTCAAATCTAATTCCATATTTATTTACCATTCGGTGTGCAATTTTTCTAGTGGGAAATCCACTTACAAATTTCCAGGTATCATTTGAGAGCGGCATAATTGTATCAAATTATAAATGGATTTTAACTCTCTGCTCTACAAGACCGGTTATTACCGGTCTACCCTGGCGCTAGACAGGATTTGTTCTATTATTACAATAAAAAAAATTTCGTCTTCACTGAGGTGTCTGGTATGATCATGTTTGTTCGATAATCCAAGTTCAAAGTCGCAAAACGTCTGACATCATTAGTGTAAAATGCAAGCGAATCTGTGTCTGACCCGACCCGATCACATTTTATTTTGTCAACACTCCTCCGACTAGACGTTCCTTCTTGAATTATAACAAGGTTACACTACTACATTGCTTTCCACCGGCTGGTATGTCTGACCAGACATTATTATCAGGTTACACTTTGAGTTACATTCGTCTGCGGCTAGGATCAGATAGACCTTGTGGTCAAGTCGTAATGAATCTAGTGGTTTAATATTTCTTCCTTATTGTACTATATGTACGTATGTGCGCATTTATTTCTGTCACGAATTGAAATCAGGAAACAGAAGTTCAAATGCCAATAAGTTTGTCAAAATAACCCTCACCTGCAAAAAAGATTTTGACGACTTCAGATATAGATTCGTTTCAAACTTACATCATATTGATTCCTGAGCGTGTGTTGAAATTCTGCGCTTCGCTTGGGATTAGATCATCTAAGCCTAAATTCATTTGGCTACTAAATTATTGCCTGCGACATAAGAACCCTCGGTTGTCAACTACGTCAATGATATCACCGCTTTTGTTACGAATAGCTTCCGGAAGAATTTTTGAACGACCTACCACCAATTATGGCAGAAACCATTGATCGTGCTATATTTGTGTAGTGTAACTATGATATCTTGATCCGCTGTGCTGACTTTGTTGTGATCGCGCAATCGGTCTTCTCAATGGACGATTGTGCATGTTCAATGAATGCCGCTGTTTATAACTTCGATGATTTTGTTAACATTACATTCAAGTTAGTAAAATGCCGTAGCTGGGAAAAGATAAAAATGAATTGATTAATCTTGGCATCCAGAGACATTAACATTACCGCTCGCCGACAAGGAGTGAAATGTCTAGAACACTTGAAGTGTTTCGGTCATTACTATGAAGATTTCGTCGGAAGATATGATTATTTACTGCTGCCTTGTTAATTATGAATATCACAATGCATTTTTTCAAAACTTTGAATCATCAGACAATCCAAGTTATATATATTCTTACAAATTTGAAACGCTTTCGGGGCTGTCGCCCAGAAAACTTGACTTTTAATCCTTCGAATCCTCCCCCGGTTTTTAGCAATCTAACGTTTGATAGGAAAAGAGTTATCCCGTGAGAAATCTACATGGCAGAAATGTAATTAAGACTTTTGGATTCGGCTACAGCATTAGCTCTTATGGAAATGTAATTCCTTACGTTGATTTTAATTGCGATTTTTGCATCCGAGAACTAATTTTAAATACCCAAAGTCGGGTTGAAAATACTCCAAAGACTCGTCCACCTGTTCCAAGAGTAAATTGCTTCACACATAAAAAACCTTAACGATTTGGCATTAACACCGACCGAAGCAGTTTTTTTAAAAAGAAATTAGTCTCAACCTTCTGTGTCTCTCACTACAACCACAAGTATACCAAAATATACGACAAGCACATGTTGTAATCTGTAATATTGGTGTCTGTGCTAGTTTTTTAATGGAACCAGTCCAGTGCATCTCATATCGGGGTCGTGTCGTCTAACGTAACGTCTTCACAGACTCATAAAAAATTGTTCCTCCGATTTGGAGTTACCCAAGGCCAATGCACTGTGATTTTTGTGTTGTTGCCAGGTTCAGATAAGTTGTGTCTGCTTGTCTGCGGACTCACTCCCCGTCAGACTTTTCTTAACTATAGGGACGTAAACACTCACACGGGCTTCTCTTTTTTTGGTACTTTCAAGACCTCATCTTCATCTTTCTTCTACTTCTCATCTGTACGACCATGTGCTTAATGTGTCCGTAGGGTGGTTCATAGGTTAGGATGTAAGGAACTGGTTGCAGAGCTAGAGATCGAGGGAGAACATTTTTAACGAATTATACGTACTGGAGGAAAATTTCATTCTTACATTTCCCTGCTTTTTCAGTACAAGTTCAAATATTCGGGCCACCCTGTATCCGGAACAGGCGAACGCTTAATTTCCCTTTTTTAACACGGCAAGTATTACCTGAACTCAGATGAGACTTCCACTCTGTGTATGTATTGTATTGTTGCCTCACCTTTTGCAGTAAGACTTTTTTTTCTCGAGTAACGAAAAAAATCAGTTGTACACGTTCTGGTGTAGCCTTAACGGCCTGATGTATTAAGTAAAGTATAAAGAAGTGTCCCCACCTGGATCTCACATAAACTCACAAGGAAACTATGCTTCCTGTAAAAACCATATTAAATCAGACACAAATTGGAAACAAAAATTCTCAAGCACTTCAGCTAAATTCGTCCATCGTACACTTAATTTACTGAAATGTTCGCAACGAGGCCAAATTATATCTAGTACTGCGGGATCAGGATAATTTTATCTGCTGATGAAATTTTTGATCTGGGATGACATTTGAGAAAAATCACTAAACATGAACATTTTTGTCTGACTTAAACTTTACACTTGAAATGGGTTCCTTGTCATCATAATAAACTCACTTGCACTCATGAATAATTGCATTTCATTAGATGACTTGAGCAAATTTGAGGATATATTGTGTGCAACAATTCAAATACGACGAGTAGTAAGTAATAAAGCAACAAGTTATTACGTATAAGGACTGCATTGTACTTTTGAAGAACCCACACGTTCCTCTTATCAAATCAAATTAAATCCATGCATACTTAATCCTTACCTACCTTCACACAAATTGCATTTAGAGTTTAAGGTTTTATTCGTGCCAAAATCTAGGTTAGATTGAGGCTGGCGTAATCTCTGTCTGGATCAATTCCTTTTTTGTACAAATAACGATCCAAACATTACATAAATCATGCAATTTATTCCGTTCGACTTCATTAAATTACTTTTTGTTCTTTACTTTAATAAAATTTATTGGAACGAAAGAGCGGAAACAAGAATGGTAATAATATTGTGATTAGATCCACCCACCCACCCAAATCTGGGGATTTGCCTCAAACTATTGCTGGTCAAGGCGTATATTCTATTCTATTCAACCAAATCAATATAGTCATAATTGTACTTTGACTTTGACTTATACACCGAGGAAAAACCAAGTTAGGACAAGGGTCATTCACCCCAACTTAGCTGATCTCTGAACTTTATTTATTGGGGAGCTCACGACACGACACGACCAGTCTTATTCTTTGTAAAGGTAACAATTTAGACAGTAATGATCGGAATATTCAAGCGTACGCTGTGCAGATGCCGCTTTGACACTGCGATTTGTACAATATTCGCTTAACGACTTTAACTGTTCTGATATGAACCGGCACAGTTAACCTTCTGTCTAAATGTGTAATCGGATTTTTTTTCGGGTTAACTTTTCGGGCATATCTCCTAGGCAAAAATTGACCCGCAGAATGATATGTACGGAAACGAGTGAGTATGTTTTACGAAATACATTCTTCAGCGGCTGACGTTTCTGCACTCTAAGATTTTGGTTTTAATTCAAAAACACTGCATATTCTACGGTTGGTTACTTCTGGACAGATTGAAGACTGATTTGAGTTGAAATGTTTGTCAAAACTTTTTTCTCATTAGTTTTGTTTAGTTTGTGAGTTCTCTTTGCTTTTGCTTGCTTTGTTTGCCCTGCAGTGCAGTTCCATTGCAGTCTTTTTGATTAAGCTCGTTCCTAGGATAGAACTCTATAGTAGCAAGCAAAGCTTTTTCTTTTGCTAAAAAGACCTCGCCAACTTTTCTTCCCTTGTCCTAGTTAAGCGTCCGTGTCTTGAGTACTAATAATCGTAAATTCTGTCTTATTCACATCATGTCTATGTTGTGTGGTCTTGGAGCCGGACATGTGGCAGACAAGACACACAAGACAAGAAGTGCCCTGCCCGGCATGACAGTGTCACAATCTTTGGAGACAAAAGACAAGAAGTATGGATGGACTTTGAAACTGTACGTTGTTGTAGACTTGTCCTTGTATCATGAGTTGACTTATTTGGACATGTCGTACTTTCTTCGTTTGATTGTCACTGTGACTGTGAGACACCTTAGGAGTTCGAGCACAAATCTCCAGACCCATGGGCTACATGCTGAGATGAGATGAGGCAGCAAGTCTGCATTCTTCTAAACTTTTTAAAAAGTTCGGAGTCCGTTAGACAATGAAGCAAAACTAAAGATAAGTTTTTATGTGTTCACAATTTTGAACTAATCGACTGCGGATACTGGAATATGGGTGTTCATGAAATAGTAATAGTTTTAGTACATTAAGCAATTTTTGTAATAAGTGTCAGGTGCATGCATAAAGTCTCCTGAAATTAGGAATAATTTTCTCCATTCACGCATCACACAGTATTTCTAGGACAAATAACATCTAAACATCATCAAATACATAAAATATTTCACACGTTTTCTCCAATTGAACTCCTTCCAAACATCAGCAACAAAATCCTGAGGGAAATTGATCCAATCACTCTACTGACCTAAATTTACCCTGCTATGTCGCTATACGAGGAAAGGTATCCTATTTCGTTCTTGAGTTTTCTTATTTTAAGGTTTTGTGCCCTAAAGAAAGACAATCTTATTTAGGTGGGAGTGAGTAAGACATTTTTTCAACCATCTCTTGGAGTACCTCTTTTGAGGATACTATTCTGTGTATGTTTAGCTCGTTACGGATTTCCGTGTCTCATTTTAAGAGATGCAGTTATATGTTATCTGTCTTTGGGTCATTGGTTATTTAAGGGACTCCACTGGAGAAGACAAATGAACGGATGTTAGATTTTTGTAAAAGGTTACGGTATGGAGAACTCGCTAGCTCCTTCGAGTATCTCGTCCTCAAACTTTATCCCAAATGCAGAATGTAATAAGTATTTCTCGAGACAGGTTTTCTCTATTAGTCCCACCAAAACAACAGTACCTGTCAATTTTTTGGGGAAGAAAAAAGGTAAAAGCAATTCAAAAGTAAAGGGACGTCTCTTCTATTTATAGTTTAGTGTATAGTTATCCCATCCGCGTCCCACACTACACGGTTCTTACGTTACATTACACAACGTAAAGAACAGTTAGTGACGTCGGCATAAGGTCATGTTCGGGACTGGTCTCAACTGAATGACTATACCTTCAGGCCAAAATTCCGTAACTGTCATGCTGGGCTATGCCCAGATCAGATCCTCTGGGCAGAACAAGATAAGTGCTACCAGTTTCGCGAGAATTTCCCAAATCGTAGTAAATTTTAATGTACGATGATGCATTCTGAGTTGAATCTATAGTTCTTTCCAAATGTCAATACTAACGAGGTAACCACACGAAGTGTTGATCGGAGTCAGAATTTGGTCATGTTACATTCTAATGATAAACATATGAATCGTTGTTTGTCAAAGTGAAATTTGGACCAATCAATCAGGGGTGAAGAAACAAGGTCAAGTTAAAAATTGATGGGGTAACCCATTAAAACTTAGTTTTCTGGTTGAAAATGCATTGCGAAAGTTCAATTTCGAAAATGTGACAGCCATTGCACTGGCAGACAATTGAGCACACCAGCTTATTCTAATTGGTAAATATGGCTTGAGCTATTTCATGATACATGGAACATGGTCTCACCCAAAAATTATATATTCCTTATCCGATCTTAAAATTGCTAAACTGTTCCATACTGTTCCTGTAATTTTACACCTGTTGAAATACAGACCCATATCAACAATTTGGCAAACGAAATGTGTTTCTTTTCCCCTAATTATATAGCTAAATACTTTTGGTTCCAATCCAGACCCCCTTGTAATATTTACTCGAGCCCATTTGCACGCGCCTAAAAATTTAGTTTAAAGATGTAAAGATAGATCTATGGCGTGTATTTTTAGGTCTGTCTGAAGTTATTGAATTCACGTGAAACATGAAAGAAGGTCAGGTCATATTTAAGGTGCACTTAAATCTTGGCATACACATACTTCCACACACACCTGAGTTCAGTTTCCTTCCACCAAACTGAGCTTTTCCCCTAATTTCTTAAGGAAGAGGAGAATTCAGTATACACAGGTGCAGGTGTAGTCATCGTCTTACGTCAACTTACACACAAGAAGGAATTCAATTTCGTTTTTCACGGTTATATATTTAGGTTGGCCCACAATCCGAGTGGGAAAAGATCACTACAGTAGTATTTGGCCTGATAAGTTTTTTCTTAAAAGAAAATCCTCAAAAACCAGGGAGGGCTAAGACGACAGCAATGCTATTTAGTTAAATGGAAATACAACACCAAACCCCTGAGAACAGTCATGAGCTTAATGCTTGTATACGCATACATGGGATTTATTTTTTCTTTGGACATTGGACAATAATTTTTCTCGGTTCGGTTCATTCAAGATCAGTTAAGATCCTTTTTATAACTCATATGATAGAAATATCCATTGTGCTGACGTGTTTCTAAACCCCAAATCCCTAAGTTCATCGACATACGTAAAGTCAGATTGGAACGGGACGGGAACTGGAATTCAATTCAGAGCCAGTTTGGGAAAATGTCAAAATATTGGTAGTCCTAACTTTTACTCAGTTCCATGGCATTTATTAAGTATTACTTTGTGTGTCTGACCACGAAGTGACCCCTGGAGAGTGACCAGTCGTGAGGCACACCCCCTCATTTAACATTTTGTGGTCTTCGACCAACCTTCTTTTCTCAAAAGACATGTCATCTCCTTTTCTATTCTTTATGCTTCGGGCATTCATCACCGTTCAATTTATGTACCGCATGAAGCATGATGTCTTTCTTATTTTGTTTGTAGTGTAAATAACAACCCCTACAACTTCCAGAAAAAAAATGAAGAGAACTGAGAACTGCCCAAGTTTTATGACTAGGTTGTCCTTTTGAAATTGAACTGGACACGCTGACCGTCACCCTTAACCTTTTCTGAAGAGATTTTAAAGATTTTTTAGGTTTTATTGCTTTTCCACACCCTCCAGGGGGTTTTGTGACTTCAGAGATAGTCCTTCCTTTTTAACTACTGTAAGGTTACTGGTTGCTGCTGCACGGACGGTCATAATTACTTTTTGAAATGCCCGTTTCGAATCTTGAGTCATGACAAAGTTAGAA
>JAQGCB010000667.1:0-19527 GCA_034698835.1 Protaphorura tricampata
GAAAATTCGTGTCGTGTCCGTGTCGTTTCCGGGTCCAACCTGGATCCGACACGGACACGACACGGATCCGAAAGAAAACAGTCATTGAGTAAATGTGTCATAAAATTTCTGTGAATGCAATCTGTCACCGCTCTTTTATAATTTTCAATACACGTTCAGACACGTTCTGCCTTTTCATACAGGATTTTAGTTTAGTTCTATTTCACTCTTGCTTGACCTTGTGAGAGCAGTTTTTTTACACAGTGAATAAAATACATTCGTAATTGAAAATGAGCGAAGTACGAGAACGGGTACTGAGTGAAAGTGATTCTGGAGGACAATCGGAAGATGAAGAATCTGAAGAAGTGCCGAAAAAAAAACGAGCTTTAAAATCAGACATTTACAAATACTTCGAGTTTAAAGAAGATAAACAGAGATTCTTTTGCAAGCATTGCGGGTAATGACTTACTAATACTTCAGAGTTCTATAATTTTCTAATTTGTTTCTTATTAAGAATTAATGATTAAAAGACAATTTTATTTAATATTTTTCGACAGATTATCGTACAAGAAAAGTAGTGACAGCTCAACTGGAAGTTTGAGGAAACATATTAACACGAAGCATAAAACTTTGCTGGAAGGAAAAGAGCTCCCGAATTATTTGACCAGTTATCTTCAAACTGGCAAGCTTGGTCCGGTCGAAGTGGAGGTCAGTTTTTTCAAATATTTTTTAATAGTTTGTATGTTTTCACATTTGTGTGGTTTCCGGAGTTGAAATAAATTGAGGGTGTGATGTGCTAATTCTGGGTAGAAGGAGGCTCCTGGTCATTTCTTTTATTTTTCTATGAATTTTATTAATTTTTCTGAAATATTTTCAGAAATTTACAAACGAAGGCTTGAAGGAGAGGATTATGAAATTCATAATTATCAATAATCAACCATTTCGTGTGGTGGAATCTGAGGAGCTCAGAGATAGTTACGTTTACTGCAACCCCAATGCCAAATTACCGGGTCGCACCACAGTAAGCAATGAAATAAAAATAATGTATGAGGTGGAACGCGAGAAAATCAAGAAAATTCTTCAGGTAAATAATATTAACTGCTAATTATTGAGTATTAATAATGTAAACTTAGAATGTCAGAGCTTGATCAGTCATTTAAATTATAACGACCAGGGTCAAGTCGAAACCATATAACCGAAACGCCATCTAGCATGTTCCATAATTCTATTCCACATAATTCTATTTATGTGACAATTTTCATTCCCATTGAATGTACGTCTTATTTTTTTTAATTCTATTCCGCAGGACGTTGTTGGGAATATTTCTTTCATTCTCGATGGATGGACGTCACAAAATCAATTCGCTTTTCTTGGTGTCATCGCGGAATGGATTAGCAACGACTGGAAGTACAACAACGTTATGATTGATTTAAAACTCATGGAAGGATCTCATACTGGCGCAAATATTGCGAAGTGCTTATGGGATATTCTGGAAAGTTATGGTCTGACAAAGAAAATTCAATCAATAACAACAGACAATACAGGAAACATGGATACGTTCTTTTCCTCATTCGAGAAAATTGCCGGTGAAAATGGAATTAAGTTTGACAAAGAGCATAACAGGGTTAGATGCCTTGCTCACATTCTCAACCTCTGTTGCCAGGACGCAATCACCAGCGTCAATTCAGAAACTTCGTTTGTAAGCGGAATTGACACTTCAGCTGACACGGATTTTCTTGACTCAGATATTTTGGCCAGTGATGTTGGTATCTTGGTCAAGTTAAGGAAATGCATCGTAAAAATTCGAGCATCCCCTCAACGAAGAGAAGCCTTCCGTAGGCAGTGCGATGCTGCTCAAGTCAAAAGACTGGAATTGGTGGTAGATGTAAAGACCAGGTGGAACTCAACGTATGACATGATTGTTCGAGCCACGGAATTACAAAAGGCTCTGAATTGTACAACTCGAGCTGATCCTGAACTCACACAATTTGTGATAACTCAAGAGGAATGGAATGCTTTTGAATATCTGAAAGCTTTTCTAGAGCCATTCAAAGATATAACTGTTTTCTTGTCCAGTGAAAAGTTTCCGACAATCTCATCATGTGCATTTATTTATAGCAGTCTTTTCGAACATTTGGAGAAATATGAAGTCGATCCAAAGAGAGGTTTGAAGGCCATTGACCCACTGACTGGTGTGGTCTATCCAGAATGGATTAGAAATGCTGCGAAACAAGCAAATACGAAGTTAGTAAAATACTACACGAGTGCCGATTCAGTACCCTATATTATGGGAACTTTTCTTGATCCTCGTCTGAAACTGGAAATTTTCAAAAAATCGATGAATTTGAAACCAAATATCGTCAACACTTACAGAGACAAAATTACTAATATCTGGAACTCGAAGTATATGCCACTACCTTCAAACGAATCAAAGCAGCCAGCTGATGAGAAAGCAATGTCTTTCTTTGAGAAACAATTAGCCAAACTCCGGAACCCAGTGCCCAACTCAAACGAACTGGATATTTATTTGAAGACTAAGCCGATCGCTTCAGAATACGTAAAAAATGGTAGCCTCGGGTGGTGGAAGGACCATGAAAATGATTTTCCAAACCTCTCCAAAATGGCCAGGGACTATTTATCTGCGTGTGGAACTGGTGTGCCAGTCGAACGGTTATTTTCACTAGGTCCTGATCTTCTCCCCAAGAAAAGACTCGGAATGAACGCGGATACTATCCAACATTGTATTTCTCTGAAACGTTGGCTCACCTTCCACAAGAACAACGCGCCGTGTGAAGGTTTTATGGAAGCAATAATAGATAAAATGCTTGGAGATGTTTAAGCTGAGTTTGAATACTTGTGTACTTGTTTTTACTTGATAAAATAAACGTTTAAATTTTCTGATATGTATGTATCATGCTATCTCATACAAATTTTTAATATTATCGGTTCCCGTGTCGGGTCCGTGTCGTGTCCGTGTCGGATCCGTGTCGTTTCCGTTTCCTTTTTTTTCTTAACGTGTCGTGTCCGGTTCCAATTGTTCGGTTCCGTGTCGTTTCCGTTTCCACTCCGACCCGATACGACCCGACACGGTGGACACTCTATATGTGACCTTTTCCCTGTCTGCTTTTAATATCATTCTAATTTCTTTTGTCAAACGAATTAACCGTTAACACTCCGCTTTGTGTGACCGTAGCCCCTTGTTATAATTTTGACCACATCTCTGGGAACGAGAAGATTGAAAAATGTCATCCTGGGATCAACTTGACTTGTACAGTCGACTATGGACATCGTGGCCGGCGCCGTTTACAGCAGCTCCACAACCATCACAATGGCCTGTGTCCTTGTCAATGCAGGACCTTGATTCGTTCATTCGGGAGCGACTTATCCTGTCTCAAATTGGGTACACGCCAGTGCAAAATTGGACAGTCCAAGAGACACCTTATGAATTCTCTTTTGGCTTTTGGATGAAGATTTTGGAGAAGGACTCGAACGAAGAAGACTGGGAGTCAATCAGTCAGTCCATTTGGGTATGCTTTCTCCGACTAATGACTAACCTTTTTCTATTTTATCGTTTTTAACGCTTCACATGAGTTTTATTCAGTCAGACTCATCTAGAGCGCATGTAGTTCGTTTGACATGATTTTTTGGCTTATTACTGGTTTGTGATTTCATTTGGTGTTGGGCAAACAAAGTTTACCCGCAGACTTGATGTGTTAAAAGGTGTGATGGTGTTTGCTTGGACCGAAAGGTAAAAATATTGTTCATATTATAGCTGGAATAGCACGGAAAGTATTCCTCCGGGCAAACTGAAAACACCTTTTGTGTTTTTTAGTATAGCTTAGTTAGTGAGTTCGAATTTCCATTTGTTAAAAATTCACAATGAAATGTATCGTACTTATCGACGAATAAGCCAGCAGTCTAATCATATTGGAAGAAAGGAGAGACGATATTAGCCCCGCAGTCTAGTTAGAGACGTCTTTTCATTCTATGATCACGTGGTGTCGGCGTTGCTTGCTATATTTTCTCCTTAGAAAAGTTAGTACAGATAAAGTTTCAAGTTCCGAAGTCATGCCATGCAGTGCGAACAGATCGGCAACGGTCTTGTCTTTATGAATCAGATAAAAACCTTTCAAGCGAACTTAAAACTTTTGGACCAGACAGATTTTGTAGTAGATAACGGAATTGCGAGCTCGGGGAGAGTGGTTCTGAGTTTATGAGATATGAAGGCCAGCACAGTTTATGTTGACTTACTCAACAGTATGAAGTTACATGTCCCATCATCCTGTACTGTTAACATGCCGAGAAAGTCTGATAATGAATTATGTTGAAGACTAAGAGTGTCAACAAGTATCCTTATCTCCGGAACAGAGTTTCGAAGGCGAAGCCGCACAAACATACTTGCAATTATTTCCTTGGAAGGTAGACGGCCCCGTGTATTTAAACCGCAAAGTCTTCCAAGCATTGAAGCGGCCAAAACTTGGTCTTGCAAAAATTCGAAAATCCATTCAGGCCAAGAACAAGTCATCATATAAGTTTGCTAGTGCACAACTGTCTTGTTATTTCATTAAGGAAGTATATACTTGAGGAAATCGGAAAGGGAGATGGAGTTGTGTCAATATTTTTTCTAATTGACATTACTGACATCAAAAGAATTCAGATTCGGGGAGAAAACTCATGCCTTTTAATAAAACTTTCGCTCTCGCAAGGTCTTAATATTTCCTTCAATTGGGAATTATGAATTTCCTTTGATTAAGTCAAGTGATTCAACCCAAAGAAAAATTTTCTGTACTCGTTTGGATAAAAATTCAATACAATCTTTTGAATACGCCGACTTTCTCTTTCTCAAGAACAATGATAGCACAAGTTAGATAAAAAGTTTGCAGTGAGTGGTGAGAAAGTGGCATTTAGTATGACTGAATTTAAGGTATCTCAAGACAAGACATAAAATTGAACTGCGGTTGACGTCCATTTTGAGTCATTTTAATTGAGAGACACGGCTTTGAGTTTGAGCCCAGTGAGAGCGATATGTCGTGAGAAATAATAGGATTGTCTGAGATTAATGAAACTTGGGCCCGGACTTGTCGTATTCGTACAAAAGAGTCGAGTAGAGTTTATTGTTGAGTTGGGTTGAAAGGGGAACCTTGCTGTCTTATATAGAGAGACGATAATTTTCCGTCCAGTGAAACAATTCAGTAGAATAGAGAGATTAGTACTCCACTCTTATGTCTTGGAGAAAATGTGGCTTAGAATGAAAAAGAAAGTAGAAAAGTTGGCGAGGGATTTCTTTCTTTTACTTTTTTTTCCTCTTCTGTATGACCCGAAGCAAAGCAACTGGATAATATATATTTGAACAGAGAGTACTCAACATTGGGATCCTTTACTTACTTCCCAAAACCGAACCCTAGTTTTCATTGTGGGATCCATATATTTCTTCCACTCCACGTGACAGGCCATCCATTTCCCCTCGTTGCTCTTTCCTTTGGTGTTTCTTCGTTAACGTTGCTGCTTCTTCTCAGATGGAACTTTGACCTGACGTGGCACTCCAGGCTTCAAATGGAAGGAGGAAGCTTTGAAGCCCTTGGGAGGAAATTTGTTATCAGTTCTTTCTTTTAGAGAGAAAGGAGCACTTTGAGCAATTCTGACTCTGTTCGAATGCTTTCTCCGGATAGAAGTACCTCCGGTGATGTTCCCATTTCACTCGATTCATGGTTGCTTCAACGGGTAACGGGTGGAGTCATGAGGGAAGGCTACTCGGTCGACAAGATCCAATTGAGGTGATCAATGTTAATTACACTTTCTAAGTTGCAGTGTTCCGCTTGGTTGATCAGAAGTTTGGACCGGTCAGGATTAATTAGGATTGCTAGATAACTTTTAGTTTGGGGAAAGTTGGGTCGTGGCTTTCATAAATGCCTTCGATCTCGATAGATTCATCTAGCAGCAGAAGATTAAAGAGAATTGGAGAAATGGAAATGGGTTTCGTCTGGATGCTTTGGATTAGTTCTGGATTACTGTTTATATTCAGTTCAGTCGTATTTGTTTTTTGAAATATCTGATATATTTTCGCTGGCGGACAACAGGTTAAACATGGGAATTGTAGGATCTGTCGATTTTTCGCAATTAAATTTGCTTCAGAAGGATCAACTGAGTAAGTACTTGTTAGGTAGTCAGGTCTCCGGTAAAACCCAGCTTAGCTGGTCGTGGACCACAAAGGTCAACCCAGACACGTAACTCCAATTGAGCGCTACTCCCATGGGCTTCACTACATTTAACTTTTGGGGGCGGAGATAAACAGTGAGGATGTTTAGATTTAGTACTAGAGTAGTTTTGAAAGTAAGGGCCCATCTCATTGGTTAAATTAGACATGGAACATTCCAAAATGTAATTTGTTGTTGGGTCATACAATATATTTTCAAAGTGCTTCCTACAAGCGAAGTAGTATTAGAGGAGAATAAGACAGGCAAGAGTAAAGTACTGAAAAACATAGGTATCTTAACTCACGTGTCATCTCTCGTTTTATTAGGAAAGCTTGGACCGAAACCAAGTAGTTTCTTTTCTTGTGGGCCTTACTTCCTTTTCCGAGTAGTGGGAGCAAAATTTTCACAAGGATTTTTTTTATCAAGCTTCCTCCATCCTTCCAGTTGAATTTTGGGCAATGTTCCAAAATCACTGCCACGGCCTTAGTTTTTTCTTCTGTAGACTTGTAGACAATTCCGGACCTTTGGAATCGCCGATGTACGAACATGTATGCACTACCATTGCTATGTATCTTTGTTAATGGCTCTAACTGTAAGTCTCATTCCACTGACATTGTGTATAGTTTCGGGTGAATTATAGTGTCCTGAATCTTCGAGAAAGATTTGAGAAATAGCGACACATTATGCATTTCAATTTTTCTTGTCCTCTGCTCGGATGATAAAATAAATTATTATTTTATAGCTCATGCAGAGATAGAGAATCTGAATTTGAAAGTGTTTCTGTTCTGGCTAATGGTATAATTTTGAAGTGGGAGGGGAATTAAGTTCATACGGAATCAGGTTACACATTATTCGGGTGTCAGTTAACCACGGAGAGATTCAGGAAATGTATTCTTAGTAAAATGCGATGCCGGACTTTGGCCAATCGTCCTAAAATTAAACCCCATCCCTTCTCCAAGACGATTCTAGTTAAAAGTTTCTACTGGTTGTCAATGTTTCGACTATAGACGACAAGTCTATTCTATGCTATCAACAGTATGTACTACTACGTAACTACTTTCTAGTTTTGCAAACTGTTGCATTTTAAGGACTTGAGTTTGACTTTAGAGCATTGTTCAACTCAACTGAATCGAATCGCCGAGTATATTGACATTCAAATTCGTACAGGTTTGTAAATAAAACAAGTAGAAAGAAACCGGTACCATTCCGAGTGATACTGAATGATTGGCTGAAATCTCCATGTGAAAGCACACATTTCATATACAAATAGGAACACATAAACAAAAAGTAGTATTCCAATATTTTGCAGAATGCATTTACTCGTCAAATGTTTGATTTTGATTTTTGGTGAGAGATTTTCTGATAGGATGGAATCAGAACTCGGAAGTCAATCGGTGAAGTCTCACCCATGAACTCGAACTCGTGTGAGGACGAGTGACACCTGAAATTTCACAGGGGTATAACTTTCTATAACGGTCGACTAGGAGTGTAAAGGTGATTTGAATTTGTATGAGTATGCATGTATATCTACATACGAGCAAACACGGGTAAACTACTTTGTACGAGCGGAGCAAATCGATAAGAATGTCGATAGTTCTGCTGTCAAGGATTTCGTTGTGTTCCTGATTAATGCACTCATGCATAGGCATGGCAATACATACAAACATACGTATATATGTGAACATTCACGCATTGTACGTGCAATGTACCTCCAGTGCTTTTTTTGCGGGGACAAGTTTCCATTTCCATGTTTTCTACCTCCGTTCAAGTTTTTCTTTCTTTCTTGGAAAGTTTCTCTGGAGAAAACTGTTTGCATCTGGATATAGGGTTTGTTACGGACAATTTGTAGAATTAAACATTTCGTTAACTCTGCGCGCAATACATATCAGTATTTTTCACCATGTAACTGGTCGCAGAAGCAATCCTAGATTACGTTCGGCAATAACTCACATATAATTTTGAAAGGGTTTCGCAGTGTATGGAGACTGCCGTCTCTGTTTCCTCATTTTGTTTTAAGTGACTTTACAACCTTTTATGGTATTGAATTAACTCCAGACCGGATGTAATTCACAAAACACAACATGGACACGGAACTTTCTGTTTAGGGTGTTAGGAAGAGAAAAGTAGTGCTAAACTGTAGTGTAGAAGCTCTTAGTTTTGGTTCGCCCGTGGTTCTGCGTGACTAATTTCCGATGGATGGGATTTCGACTGTGTCTTGTGACTCTTGTGTGTGTATTTCCAGAATTCTGTACAATAGCTCAGGAAAACGACGCGTTCAATATATTTGTGTTTAAGATTTGACGCGATGTCAATCGAGAGCTGTAAGGATTTGTTCATTTGTGTTAGTAAATAATTTGCGCATAATACGTGTTTACCAGAATGGAATGGTATTCCCAGAGTTTCGTGGAATATCTGATTTTCATAGTCGTCCTTAACATATCACACCCTGAGTAGACATGGACAGACGACATGGAGTTTCTTTGCTTCCGTTGCTCTGCTCTGTAGCAGCAGATTGAAGGGAAAGGAAGGTAGTCTTTCTTCAGGCTTGTGTGGGTCGAATGAAATGGGAAAAATACGAAGAAAGCGTGCGCTGTGGCGTTACAAATGTGTTGAAGTGGGTGTGTACTATAGGATGGGAAGAGAAAATCTACCTACTTGTCTCTCTTTTTCTCTGTAGACTAGTTTCACCATCATTGAGGAATCTACGAACGTACATCGTACATTGGTAACTGTACGGTGGTACTTTCTTAGATAACCTTACCGGAGGTAGTCAGACGTCCATTGTGGGTAACTAAGCATGATATTCTCTTTGAATTTTCTCCTTCAAAACTTCATGTGATGTGATCTCTTCCCTGTCTGTCTTACCTCGTTGCTTTCCCTGCCTCACTTCATCTGCGTCTTTCACCCATCCTTTCTCCACAGAATCAAGAACAGCGCACGCCACGGCACGGCACTTTCACTGGTGCGGAAGTCTTGCTTATAAAATTACACAAATCCCACAAGGTTTCCCTGCTTCGAGTTAATGTTGGTAACACATGTTGGAGAATTAGGAAATGGTTGCGGGTTAAAATGGCAATTTTTCCCGATCTCCTAGAGGGAATTGGAATTCCATTCATAATGGGTACGTTCCAGCTGGTGATCACATTATACAGAGTGGCCCAGAAAATGCGGGCACACACACTTACAGTGAACCTAGCGCTAGAACACCCTGTCTGATTTACTCGAGATATGGCTAATTAAAAAACAACCGTTGGAGTAAAGGACAATTAAACTTGAAATTCAATAATCTGAATAGTCACAATATCACAGTGAATTATTTCTCTGGTTAACCCATGATCAGATAGACTGTAAGAAGGTAATAAGAGGATCAAATGGTGTCAGTCGAACAGAGAGGTCGATGTTCCAGCATATTATGGGCCACCCTGTATGCTATGAATTTTCAATTTTATATCAATATATATTTTAAATTTCACATTCTCATTGCTTGCTTTGATAGGTGAGGGTTGCAATTCCCGGTCAAACAGTATATGTGAGTTAGAGGATTTTCTCCACTAGAGTTTAACTAACCATACTTAGGAGTAGCCTTTCTGCTCTCCGGCCGATATGAGAGAATAAAATTTATATTCGGCTATTGCCCGCCGTATTAAATTGGCCAGTTTCGACTATTCGGGACGCGGACGCAAGGGACGGTTACTTCTCAGTCTGGCATGTCGTGCATCCGTAATAAATTATGAAAATAACACGTCCAATTTTAACCAAGTTGAACAGAAAACATACATTGTTCCCGTGTGGTATATGGATGGTGAGGTGGTACTTCGAAAGCTGGAGACCAAGTTGATTGTCAGCCACAAGGACTTTCTCCAATTTAATCATAAGATTGAAGACGAGCCTTGAAGAGAAAATTCACATTCTTCTTCCGTTTAGACATTCTCCATCTAGTAGTAGTAACGTAGTAGGAGTAGTAGAGATATTCATATCTCATCTCTACTTGTTACGTGAGTAGAATAGTTTGAAGAAGCACATTTGTTCCTCTCCTCACGGATGAAGGGCGTGCAGGTGGTGGAGACAGTAGAGAAAAGAAAGTTGTACGTTCGTACGTACGTACGTTACGTAAGGTATATTTGTTTTACTAACGATTGATTATCTTGTGAGAAAGGAAGGAAGGAGAATGGGAACGGGAACGAGAACGGAAACTAGATTTGAATTAGTTGAACCCTCTTCTTCTCTTCTCTCCTCTCCTATTTTCTATTATAATAAGGTTGAATTGAATGGAAACTAGTAGCTGGGACTGGAAATGGAACTGTGAAAGAGAAAGTGGAAGTTTCATTCATTCATTCATTGATTTACACCCAAACCAAAACCTTGCTTTCTCTTCCTCTACTACTACGATTAAATTGCACAGACATGCTGCTGTCGTAGTGCCTTGGCATTCCATCCATCCTTGACGCTCCTGTCTGTCCTATCTATTGAGACTGAAGAAAGAGATAGATTTGGGCACACGAACGAACCACATCACACTGACTGAATGAAGAGATGAGATGAATTGAACGAATAACGTTGTGACGTGATACCATACCTAGGCCTAAGCCGGTTTGGTTCGTGGAAGTACCAGAACGCGGTTCGTCTGAAGTGACGAGATGAGAATTTTGTAGAAGAGTTTGAAAATGTTTTAGAAGTTTTTGTGAACACTTTTACTTTTTTTCTATCATACCATGCCATATCATACGGATGCCATACCATACCATACACATGCACTTGTTCCTGTTCCATAGAACGAAGCGAAAGAGGGGGATGAGTTTTTCTTGGCTGGGTAACGCGTCCTAGACTAGACCATGGCATTGCGCAGTTTGTTTCTCAGACTCCAGGACTAGGACTATGTAGGCTCTTCGGGAAGGTTTAGTAACTGCAGAAAAGGCTTGGCTTGTACTTCCGAGTCCAACGTCGACGACGGCGACGATGCTCCATGTTCAGTTCGTTCTTCAAATCTAAACCTTTATTCCTTGGCTGGTGTTAGTACTGCACAAGTCGATCTCTCGTCTGGCCTTCCTAAAAGAAACGGTTCATTGAAACAAGGTCTTCTGGACAATTATTTGGGGACGATTTTGAAGGAAGTGTGATTTTAATTTTGGTGTGGCGGTGCTTTAAATTTGCTCAGTTCAAAATTACATACATATAACAAGGTAGCTCAGCTTAGGATTAGGATTTAAGAAATAAGTCTTTCCTTTCTAAAATATTCTTGTCTTCTTTATCTATATCTGCTCATGGTTTGGGTTATTATTACGATTAGGAACATTCATTCCGTGGAGTCGTCGGGAATTGTGAAAGGGAGATAATTTGACGTATGACACTCATGAGTCGTGCTTTGTCGTGTGTGGGTGTCCCATGTCTTGTTAGCATTTTTATTCCGTTCCGCTGATTTGTAAATTTGTTAACGATTTCTAAAAGGCGGGTGTGAAAGATTGACACCAGTAAAATTTGTTATATTGTAAGTCTGTCGTTCAGTTCTATCTGACAATAATTACTTTGAGATTTAATGAAAGTCGTGCATTAACTTTGAAGTGATTGTGAGAATAGTGTGAGACAAAATAAGACAAACACGGTTTGTTTTATTAACTGATTTCAAAATTTCTGTAAACACGGTGAAGATGTGTGCCGACGTGGCCAATTCAATTGCCAAACTGTGGGGTCCCGGTGCTTTTCTCTTCCCCACGTCTCAGGGGGTCCAGGGTCTCTACTACCAAGCTGTGAGTTAACTAAATTATTTATGTACGTAATTACAGGTTATTTACCATCGATCCACTCTCTTTTAGCTAAACCGTGTATAATTGTTCTGGTATAAATATTTATTCGGGCATATCAAACTACGAATGAATTCGAGTGATGCAAGACTTGAGAAATTACAATGGACGAGTTAACACAACGGAGTAATCTGGTTACGGCTCTTTGTTGAGCTCCAAAGGACCCTTGAGATTTGGGCGGTCATTTTCATTTTGTCACATTTAATTTGTTTTGTGATGTGTGAGTTGATGCTCGGATTTCACAAAGCCAATTGTTGTTTGAGTCCTTTGAGTTGACAGATTTACGTATTTGTATTTGGAATACTTTCATTGTAATCGGAGTTACGAGGATCTTTGTCATTGGAGTTCACGTCATTCGCAGACTATAGAAGATTTTGGCACGTAATTGTTCAGAACGGCATTCCCATACCTAGTTTAGTTGACTCAGGAAAGTCTGTATCAGATTCATTCACCGAATTTTGCAATTACGCCTTCGGTTGAAGTTGAACGTTTGTGTTTGATAAAGGCTCCATTCTACAACCGAATGTTAGTTTGGTGGGTTACTGTTTGTATATAATTAACTGAAGAAAAACATGTCGTGTGGCACGACCAGTATATTTTCTTGTGTTCTTAATAGTAAAAACATACCAGTACACTCCCCCTCAGAATATTGTACTTTTCTATACTAAGTATTTAATACGTTCTAGATGTAATTTTATGTCGGCCAATTTCATAGACCGAAAAAAAGACCCATAAGTTTTGCTGATAGCGTTAATTTTTGTTATTCTCCTCATATTAACAAGTAACGTAGCGTATGACGTCGATCCAGGTCTCGTAATGGTCAATTACCTTTTATATTTTAATAACTTGGTGAACTCAAAGGAACGGGGAATCGGGGAAACCTTTGGAATCCAGAATGGCATGAAACCTTAAAATTGACAAGAACTTCGGTTCGTTTTGTTTATTTTCATCAGTACGCATACGAAGACAATAATTTGAAATCTTTAAAGTTAGAGCCGACTTCCATTCGAGCAATCCGGGAAAAAAGGATTGTCTATTTTTAACCGTTTTTCGCTCTGAAATTTATTGCCATCTTTAACAAAGCCTGGGCTCGTGTTGAAATGGATCTGTTCCGTCGAAAAGGCTTAAATATTTCGACACTCCTACTACTTTCTGCATGGATCTTTCTTCTTGATAGATAAGATATGAGTGTCATTATGCAAAGTCATGTTTTTGTCAAGCCTTAGAAATGTATGGCGTATGGGGTTCCAGACTGAGAGATGCTTATGTTTGACATGAGGATTTTCATCCCACGTTTACTTTGTATGCCTTACAGAACGTCGTATTTTCTTTCAAACCTACTTGCTTTTGTACAATCATTTTCGATTTTGGAACAAGAATCCGAAAAATGAACAGATTATGGAATTGGACAGTTTTTGTATAAACAGAGTTTTGCAGCAACTCACGTTTCATATTATTTACATTGGATTTCACCAGAGCGGAAAATGGAAAGGAATAACAGAAAAAAAGTTTGCTAGTTATTTTCTTGGAGACATACTTCTATGATTGGTTTGAAGAATAGCTACGTTCTTCTTAGCCATAGCTGTTATAGTGATGATATAGACAGTAAAGACATTTCAAATCAGAAATGTGAGCACTGCACACTGTTTGATCATATAATGGACTCTTGAAGCTGATGTTCAAAGAGAACAGTTTTCCCGAGAGAACTTGTAACCTGTTTTCACGAGAGTGAAAACGCTCGATTTTATTTATCTGAAGTGAATTCTTCGTTTGGTAAAAGGAGACAGAAGGCAATCTAATATTCCGTTTGTTCCAAGTCTTCTTCTTTTCTTTCTAACGATTTTTTCTAAATTGAAAGGGCTGGAGGGATTCGAATTCCAGACAGTATAAAATTACGCGGTGGTTGCAGATCAGATGAATCCGTGGTTTTAATTCCAATCCAAAGTGAAAATAGACTAGCGGATGTTTGCAAATGACTTTCACTTGGTATGCTAGAAATTTCGAAGGTACGGCTGGCGCCATAATATTATTCCTTCCTCCCGATATTCTCGTAATGATCTCATATTTCATTTTGTTGAGTAAGTTAATCATACGGCGAGGTAGAGTAGTTTGCATTTTGTGCCCGGATTCCCGGAGTTTCCTGGCTGGTGGTTTCTATCCCGGATGGAGGTTAAACGGGATGCTGAAAGCCCGGGTTCGGATTCAAAGGCTCATTCGACCATTGCATTGCTTTATGACCCGGTTGTGTTTGTCTTTTATGAAACCCTGGAAAATGGGAGTTTGTTTTGTTTAGATTTGAAATAATGGGAGTGCCAACATGTAGAGATATAAATTATAATGTTGTTCATTCTCAGCTCTGGGTGTTCCTAGGCGTGAGCAAACACGAATTTTTGGCGGTGGTACGAGCATGAACTGAACAGCTAAATATTACATTGTTAAATTACTTTGTCTACAGTCAATTTTTATTTAATCGGGAAACTAGAATTTCAAACCGAAACCCCCCTCAAATATGAGTTTACACATCATACAGATCTCTGTTTCTCAGTTCTGAAATATCTCCGGGGTACTGCAGTACTACACGGGAGTTCCAGTTAAACTTGGAATTTATTAGATCCATGCTGTTCTAATCGACCTGCATTTGCTTTGCTTTGTGGCATTAATGTATTGCTAGGACGGACAGCGGTTCCCTGATTGTGAAATGAGATGGGATAAAAGGAAGCACTTCTTCTTGAACTTTGGAAAGCAAATGGAAATATGTTAGTTGATAATTCTTTCCTTTCCTTTAAGCTGTCATTTTTACAGTAGAGAGAGATTTACATTCGTTGCTGCTGCTATGCTACAATGATTGTATCCGTGATTACGATTGTGCAATAGCCAGCGCACATGCTTTGAATAGGATTTATATCACTCAAGACTCAACACTCGAATGCATGTTTATGTTAAATGAAACACAAAAATCGATAAACATCATTTTTCGTTTTGAATTGTAACGCACAGTGGAACGATTTCAGCTGTTGGTCTTCGTCAATGATTATTATGACTGATATGAGCACCTATTGTCTTGATGCTAAATGCTAACCATAGGTCTAATTTTTGAAATTGATATTTCTAAAATACCCTATTGTAAGGGTAGATGTGTAAAGACAGTCGAAATAGTTCCCTTGTCAGTTCTGAGTTCAACTAAATAAATAATTCTAAAAAATAGTCAAGGTAGTTTAACTTGACGGGTACAAACGCAAACGAAAAGGTGCGGAATAAGGGCAAGGCGTTGGAAAAGTAATACCATTGAGCATCTGTGTTTTCTGTCTCCATTACCTTTTGTAATTTGACACGATAGTTCTTGTTGAATTTTCTAATAGGATCTCATCTGATGGAATTTCGTCGAGAATGTAGGGAGGTGTGAACATATTATGCGAATGCGACGTTGACTTTTGTATTGTATGGTTTGTTGTTGAAGTGAGCGAGCTGGAAACGAAGAGCACGTAGTCGTGTATGTGACGGTTGTGCCATTTCCTAAAGTAATCTGCGTTAGGGAGGGAACAGAAGATCTTTCGAACAACGAAAAATGTGAACTTCGTCCTCAAATAATGATGTGGGTTGAGCAAGTACGTACATCGGAGTTTAGGTTAAAACAAAATATATTATTAATGTAAAGTGGTCCACGGTTGGTCCTTCTCTTTATAGTATTTTAGTGTTTGAATACAAAGTTTTCTTCTTCTCCTTTCTTAGAAAGCAGTTTATTTCCTTCCGTCCTGCTGTGAGATTTTATTCCCGTGTGGGTTGTAACGATTTCCTCGTAGGAATTTATTTCCTGTACCACGCATGGTTTGTTTTACTCGTATGAAAATCCTTTTTACTTTGATGAAAGTTATGCTGATGTTAATAGTAAGTAAAATTTCAAATACACGAATATCTTCCCTACATGGTATTGCTATTGCTATGCCATGATTTTCGTTACTCCAAATGTTTGGCAGTTTATTTCAGACACAATCGTACCTTAGAAATCGTAAAATATCAATGACGTTCTGAACTGACTCTGACCTTCAAAGATTCTTTATGGTTAGTGATTCGCAGAAGAGAATAGATGAACCTTAGTTACATTTAATAAATCACTTGAATGAGAAGCTTTCCCTAGTCACAATAGGTTTAGATTTGAGCATTATTCAATTTAATGGTTAAATTAGTTGGTAATTCGAGTCAGTTATAGTTATTGTAGCCTTATTTCTTCGTCAAAGGATTTGTCCTTTGAGTCCTTTCCTCGGTATTAGAATGTATGAATGAGTCATACCACGTTCAAACCGTACCGATGCATGCCATGCTGGACTTAAGACCTAAACCTCAAATAAGATCTTTAAAACAGTCCTTACATTTATTTTTCCATTATTCGTAGAACCCTGAGTGGGGTGTCAGTCAGTCTTTCTTTGTCCCTGAGAATGAGTCATATGTCCCCTGGGACACAGTTAACCCTTAATTTGAGGGCTCCCTTTGTTTTGTAAAATGAAAATAAGCTGAAAAGATTTATTATGGTACCTAAAGGCCTTTCATCCGTAAGATCACACATGGTCAGCAGATTCCACATATTGCTGTATGGTCATTTTAAGAGGGCACAGATCGTAAACCCGTGTACGACTGAGATATTACGACGTATCATGTGCAAGTGAGTAACGTCTGCATGCACTTTGTTTATTGATAGACCAGACCTTTTGTCTATATCCTCTTTTACTCAAGTATGTATATGTACAGTGCAATGGAATATAGTATCGTCGTAAATGATGAGAATGGAAGAATATTTTTTGGGTGCTGAGTTACTCCCATATAGTCATAGCTAAGGCCAGGCCATGTGTTTAAGCAGACATGAGTTGGAATTATATGGGAGAATTTTCATTTGAAAAATTAAGCATTTTGACATCAAATTGTTAAATTCACAAAATAACTCGAATGCTTTAATTAGTTTATTGATTTGGGATTCAAGTCGAAGTGCTTGTAATTACAACTTAACTGTTCCTGAATTTTATCGAATAAAGTGTATTTCAATTCGTTTCATTATTATTTAAAAGTTAATGTTCTTAGATTTCGCCATTGTCATCGTCATGATAGTTAAACTCGGATGAGTTGGTAATCAGGAGTTATTTTATTATTATTGATGTTTCGTCTTAAATTTTCTTCATGACGGTCTATGGCGTGGTGAGTATGGAGCAGTAAACCGCTATACTGTACTGTACTGGGTCTTCAGGAAAGTAATTAGAAATGAAATCAGTAGTTTACTTCTACGACCAAATGAGAAATCCAGATAAGGGTAGAATGCAATGGTATGAGGATTTTGTAGTTTTAGGTCAGAGATTATACGACTACACTGCTACATGTGTACATGTGCGTTTAGTAATGTCGTTAAGCCATCACATACTCACATACTAGACTTTGACTTCCAGCCCAAGTCAGGCTGGAGATTTTAATTGAAACTGAAGATAGCAAATGTTAACTGTCTATCTGTGATATACAGATGTGATGTGATGTCAAGTACTGGAACTAGTGGGGCAGTTCTGTTCTAGGTCTTGTTCTAATGACTTCATGGTATAATCCTTGTTTGTATGTACATTTGTACATTTAGTAAAAGGCAAGGGCTGGGGTGATTGAATGGGATGAAGAGAAACATATGTTAGTGTTGGTGCCTTTTGCCTTTGCCCATCACACTTAATTGAAATATATGAGTTGGCAAGGTTTCTCCAATTGATTTCAACACTTGGGTTGAGTACGAGTCAGGAATAGAAGAAAATGTCTGGTTGAGTTCAGGAACTGTTTTTTACTTGTCGATTTTAATAGGCGGCGAAAACATTTTAATGCCGAAATAAAATGAACAGAAATACACAATGAGAACGGGAATTATTATGTGGGATTATTTTTTCCATATCTTCAATGGAGGGTAGTACAGACAGCAGACCAGCAGACCTGACTGGTATTTGTAAAAACACATGGAAGAAACTTTGTTCTGCTACGACCCGTCGGGCATCTTTCACTTCACAGACATTTTTTTTCAAACACAAGACGAAGGCGGTAGTCTACGATTATTCTTTCTGGTGTTAGGAAATTGGAAGGGTTATTTGAACCATCTGAAACCCATGTTTTCTTGTCCTAGTAATTGAGAAACATCCTGGTTTTGTGCTAAATTGAATGCGAAGGATATGGTATATTCTCTGCTTACTATTTTAGAGAACGGTATGCGGTAGGGTAAGACAGGAAAAGGTTTACTCAGTTTTGTTCAGATTTAAAACCGGAACACATTTCAAATACGGAGGTTAGGTTTGCACACTCCCCTCATCAATTTGCAGTCCGTGTGGAGTTGAAACAGTCGGAAATAGTTTAAATTGGATTTAAGGGCGGAAAGAAGATTGGGGATGCTACGGCAAATTGCCATCCGACCGATGCGATGGGCTGAAAAGATTCTATCAAAATAAGATTGTAACACAAGCCTTTCTAAAAATATTTGTCAAAGGTTCTATTGGCGGTGAGGATCAAAACTGACTAGATTTTTTTTTCGGTTGAAAGCACTCGAAAATTTCGGTTAGAAAAATTAGAGTTCTTTCAGTTTGTGGTATCTTGCAGAAAATCTGGATGACATGTCGTAAAAAACCAAAAATCCATAAAACATGAATATAAATTCTGAACAGGTGTTGAATAAAGAATTATTTTTAACTTGAGAAATGCAGTTTTAGCTGTGAACCGTTTTGTGGGAAGATGATGATATAGAAAAGTCTTGTTAGCTTGTAAGAGGAAGAGGAAAAAACGTAGAAAATGTGTTCTACTTGATGGGAACTCTAAAAATAACGAAGAAAGATCATACTGCGTAAATATACATAACATCACATCACATCGTTCCTATTCAGAGAGAGAGAGAAATAAGGAACTCTCAACGGATTTAGTCAATTGAACACATATGGTAATGGAAAGTTTAGACAAGGACTGGAGTTGGAGTAGTACTCAGCATTGGTGTTGGGTTTGAATATCTCCTACAATTTTTGGTTAGTACGTTTCGTTAGGATCAGACATCAGAGGAAGCTTCCATTTTTTAGTTGTAATCTAGCACATTGTGATATAGCTATGAATGACACCCATTTGAAAAATCAGTGGTTTACTTTTTGTCATGTCACAGGAAAAAGTCAAATCAAAATGCGTGCGTATGTTTTGACAACATAGACATGTTCAGTTTTAATAATTTATTCTTTGTTTAAAGTTGCTAAATTGCTTATATAAATATTTCTACGAAATTTTGCGACAATTGTGACATTTTTAGAATCTCCAAAAAAGCTAGAATTTCTTTGCACGACCTATGTAAGGACTTCTGTTATATTTGAGCACATTAGACCTCTTGTCTGATTCAAGTTGATGCCTACGACACTGTGTATTTTCTTTTTGGTTATGTACGAAGAGACGCAATGCATTAATAAACACAACAGGATAAGATCTGTCTGAATCTCTGAAATAATACAGGGTGATGCGAAAGTAACTAGCCCATTGCTGTATCTCCGCGCGTAAAGTTTAAGCGCAAAATTTTGACAGTT
>JAQGCB010000668.1:0-19516 GCA_034698835.1 Protaphorura tricampata
ATAGATTTCATATCCCAGTAATCAGGTGACATGAGATGAGGTCATCAGGAACATGGGTAGATGATAGGGGCCAAATGTGGGGGACCCTTACAATGAATCACGCCTTTGAAAATGCCCGAAGAGTGTCAATTAATGAGAGTAAGTAAATTTTTAATATTGACAATGACTGAAAATTTTTACACCTAGAAAATTTTCCTTGTCGTTGTCAGTTCCTCCTCATCTTCATCCATCTCTTCGTCTTCGTCTCATCTTTAGACTCCGGAGAAAAGAGAAGGAGAAGAACAGAGAAGAGAGAGAGAGCTCGTCTTCTTTTATATTTCTTCTTCTACTTCTTTTCCCCACATTACGAACATTACTCCTTTCACCACTATCATTGCATGGGATTGCATTCCATGCCCTTCTGTTGAAATGAATAGTTTCTGTATGTATGTATGTATGTAGTCATAGACCTAGGCTTGTCGTTGGAGTCAATGCCGATGCTGATGCCGATGCCGGTTCGGAGTATGGGTATGGGCACGCGGGTACGGCTACGGACATTAGTTTGGTTTTTGAATGGGCACTTCTCCTTTCCCGGCCACGAACCCCAAATGAGAAATCCATACTCAAGTGGCTTAGGAGAGAGACCTATGACTGTATTTTGGGTTTTGTTCTGGCTACCCAGACTTTTGCCCCTGTGGTTTTTACCATACTCTGGTATAGTAAGTGCAGTCGTTCATTTGGGGAACAAAATAGGAAAGAAAGGAACAGAATTTACTACATAGTTTTTGAACAAGACTAGAGTAGACGACGAGTTGCGAAGTGCAGACAGGTGTAGACTCGATTCATGATATTGCGAAACAAAAATAGTGGAAGGATTAACTTTTTCTGTGAGGAAAACCTCGACTCAAAAATCCCTGTGAAAGCAGATAGCAGAACCGATAAAATTTTGAACTGACTCTCCAAATCAGGAACCAAAAGAATTTCTGTACCGCAACGGTTTGAATTTGATTTTTTTTTAAGCTGAAAAAGAGTACCTCGTTTAGTATGGGTATAATGGGTATGGACATGTGAATGTGCTACAGACAAATACGTAGAACGCCAATGGGTCTCGGCAATAATTCAACTTCACACTTCTTCCAAATGTACTTCGTCTCCATGCATGGCCCTAATATAATTAGTCTCCCATTTTCCATACCACATGGAGAGAAGGGAACAAACATGTCAGAGTAGAATCAAAATAATGGTCAATTTAAAACTGTAGTTCGTATAGGAAACTAAGGTCAATCCTTAGAGACTTGCGACTACAACTAGCAGTGATTGTGCCAGTGGCCTAGGGCTGCGCTCGCTGCCTGCTAGATATGATGTATTGCTATTGCTTTACTGCTTTGGACCAAAAAAAATTAGAACGATCTGTAATTCCTTGTAAAAAAATACTCAGAAACTCTTTTCAATGAACAACCGCTCGACCTCCTCCCCTACTACAACCAAAAACATCATTTGAAATCCCATAAAACCCATACATTCTTCGTAACTAATCCGCTTATTGTTCAATCAGACAAATCATATCATTATCATTACTACAAATCATTTGACTTTGACTCCACAGCATACACAGTCCATATGTACGTTTATCTCACTTCTATGTACTTCACATAACATGCGTTCCCTTGACTCGTTGACTCTTCACTTTTTATGATCTCTCACATAACAATCTCACACTGTAGTGTATAGTAGGCACAATCATTGTCTAAATCTTGTTGGGGTGGCAAAAACTCTTTTAAAAAAACATAGTTGGCCTTACTTGGTCAGCAGAACTTTTTCATCGCCTTAATGTTCATTGCATGTTACTTTGCATTATATGCAGCATTGCATAATAATACGAATAGACAGACAGGACAAGACAAGACATGGAATGGACGCATGCAGGCATACTTGGATGGTATGCATGGCCTTACCTTGTTAAGGAGAAGAATCTCACAGTCATAGTCACATCACAATTCACAAGCACCACCAAAAAATCTTAACAATCAAATCGAGGATTTCATCTCTAATACATATACATACACTCAATCATCAACAATTCGCACGGACTGCCAAGTGCAAGTGCCGAATCAACAAATGCACAGGCACAGCAAGTCATCTCATTCTAAATACACAAATCAGTACACATGTCGCAGAGAGATGTTGATTGTCTTGTGTTCCAGACACAAATCGCGCTAATTCCTTGAGCGCCTCAGCGAGTGCACGTTTAACTCGAGTGAAGAAATACGAAAAAAATTGTGCCCAATTTTAAATAATACCTGGAACAAGAATATTCATAATATTCGCACACATTTTTTTTTGGTACAAATCTGACACCCTTCGTCTGATTGAGATTAAATTGGCATACTTGTGCAAGTGTATGTATAGTGTTCTGAGGTCCCATGGGCCTGCAGACTACGAATGAATCAAGATGAGCCTATATGAGATTAGCATAGGATCAAATCTATGATGTCCGCAATTTACATATGCAATCCTAAGACCATCTTCATTTTGAAAAAATGTAAGGCGTAGTGTACGTACTGTAGTAACAATTGGAATGCCTACTATCTCGTAGTTATTATGAATTTAAGTTGAGGCCATTCAGACTCCATTCATCATCACTCCAAGAAATTTGCAAAGTAATGAACGTGCCATTAGTACAAGTATGGAGTATGGGTACGAAGACGTACCATTTTTGTTATTCTTCCCTGCACGCAAGTACGTACAGATTGCATAATAATAAGTTCATTTTTGGACTCCCAAAAAGACTCAACCAAAAAAAAATACAATACAATGCAATACTTATATTCAATTCAATTTGAACAATGCGTAGATAAGTCGTCGCACCTTTACCCTTACCCTTTATGAGACATGGGGGCACAGGCACATAGTCAGTTGCGTGAAATGAGCTCATTGTTTTAAATTCTTTTTGGTCTAACCTTACGTATGTACGTATACGCCTTATATACAAACAAACATATGTATGGAGGTAAGGTTAATACTCCAGTCAGTCTCCTCTCCTTTCGAATATTTTACCACACTCCATGCAAGTTCGTGCTGAGCATATAATGAGTGAGTGCAGATGCGAAATATTATGGTCTGGAGGTGGATGTTTAGTGTAACACAAGGGAGACTCTTCAAACGTTCCCGACTCCAGTTAAAATTGTATTCTCTTGTAATTTCTGAGATATGGTCTGATGAGTACTGATGAGTTTTTATTTCTGGTCAATACTCTATGGAATTATTTTAAAATTCGGACTGAAGTTCGAATTTCCATTCGCAGAAATTTTTCAGGGTCAGAAATCTCTGATGAGCTGATCTGTCTCATTGTTTCAGATACCATCGTTGAGATTCAGATTCATTGATGACCAGTTTGTCAGATAATCTTAGAAACAAGTAAAAAAAGTTCGTAAACTCTAGAATACTTGAGGATTTCTGAGAAAAATCTGTCATGGTCATGCAATATAAGAGTAACGTAATGTAATGTAAGGTGTATATGAAAAACACACGGACTGTGACTGACTTGGCCTACAATACACCACAATGCATGGAAGAAAAAGAAGAACCGAGTGAGCGCATCTTGGACTCGCCCTCTTTTCCCTTTCAATCTTCCGTCGCCCTCAGTACTCTTCATCAATCTTCCTTGTGTTTCCAAGTCAAGCAGCCAACCTTTAGAATAGAATAGAAGCAAGGCAAGGCCAAACCCATGCCATGACTCCTATTGCCATGCCATCATTTCGTTCGTATTTCTTATCCTTAAGATAGGAAAGTTGAGTAGACTTTTACAAGGAAATCATTTGGGATGTTATAAACCAGATCAGGTTTTTGTATTCGCGTTAGGAGCCAAATATGAACACTTTTGTAAAGGTTTCAGTCAAATACTCCTGGAATGGCACGTTCAGAATGCTACAAAAAAATGTGAGTAATACGAATTTTTTTCTGGAAATAATTTTTGAGTAGATCTGCAGTAGTTTTACACGAAAAACTGTTTCCTTGTCATACACGAAAAATATAGCGTGGTAGTTTATAATAAAGGTTGTATTGGACGTTAGGAGATGATCTTGGGCTCTACCTTATTACCGGACAAGAATTTTAAAACATTGTTGTACGCTGGATTTTTTAAACTCGTCTGCATTCACAGTACACTATATACACTGCAACGTAAAGACCAAAAGGAAGAAGGATTAAATGACTGAGGCGGTATTCCAGCCTAAAGTGTATTCATAAGATATGATAGAGGGGTTGGTGGTGCAAAAAAAAAGAGTGAGGATTAGCGACAAGCGGAATTTCAAGAGAAGTGTTGTGGTGAATACGTTAGATAATTTAACTCAACAAGGAGCCTATTTAATAGTCAGAGATGCAAATTAAAAACTGGCGTCACCTTGGACGTCAAAAGATTGTGAGTCGTCTTCGTATGAAGTTTAATTGAAGGGACGGAGTGCTTTCTCCGACTTTCTCCCACATAATTTTGAGTGCACGACGAATTGCATCTGCATCACAATATCTTCTACAATATACCGATTCGCTGCCATGCCCATTGATTGCCTTACATTCCAGACACCCTTAACATTAGTTTTTCAATCCGTGTCAGTTTCCCCCGTTAAATTTCACCAGTGATTTACGCAAGTGAGCCGCAAGTGAATTAAATGCTAGTCTAATCATATTTTCACCGCTCCCATCCCATACGATAAATAATACGCACAATATTAATATTCATATGAAATTCATTCATTCATTCAGTCAGTCAGTCAGTATGAATCTCGGGGCGATCGTCAGGTCTGCCTGCTTGCCTGAGTGACTTCGTGCCATTCTTGATTCCCGGCATGCATGTATGAAGGGAAATGCAACTTCTAATTACTCAACCCACCCTTTAAATTCCAAAACATCAAAAAGCATTTCCGACCACCACCCAACAATTCAAACTGAAATGATTACACTACACGGCCACGGCACTCACGTACAGCCCAGACAGCTCATAACCGGCCACATCAGCAGATTACGTACGTACCCTGAGGGGAACGCACAACTCTACAGACTTACAGCCAAGCCAACCCATTCTGACCAAATATCTCTCCTGACTTCCCAATGTAAACAAGTTTCCTAACAATAAATCTTTACATTATGGCAAAATTATGCGGCGGTGATGACTTCTGAATCCTACATTCCCCTTCTCATCATATACAATACACATTTCTACATCGACAAAATAAAATCCGATCAAATATGCCTACGTACGTTACGTTTGTCCCCATACACGCTGCTACACGTACATACACTCCCACTGCACTCCAATATTTAATCAACTCATCTCAAATCTCAGCCCAGACCAACCAACCACTCACTCACTCACTCATTCCATCCCATTGCATTGCAATCCTCTGCCTGACTCTGACTCTTCCTTAGTTTTTGGTCATAGACTACTCAGCTAGCTAGTTTCTACTTCTACTTCTAGAATCTAGAAAGCTAGACGCTGCTCCTCCGTCGGATTTTTTTTTCTTCTACTACTTTTTCCTACCGAACACATATATAACATGTCTTGTCTAACTCTAACTCTAACTCTTAGGGATATCCTTAGCGTAGAACCCCATACCATAGCATAGCATAGCATTCCATACGTACGTATGACCCAGCCACTCACTACTTCTACTTTTACTTCAGATTCAGATAGAGATCTTTTGAAGGATATGAACCAACTCATCTCATCCTATGTATAACATTGAAGAGCATAGCATAGCATCGCATCTCAAAGAATACCATGACATGGCACATACTATCTCCTAACTCTTTTTTCTTCCTCTTCTTCTTCTTCTTTTTTCCCAGCCTCCGTTTTATGTATGGACCAAAAGATCGTCTCTCGTCTCTTCTTATTTTTTTTCTTCTACTTCTACTTCAACTTCTTTTTCTCCTTCGTCTCTCTGACTGGCTTCTCCTCTCATCTGTTCTGTTCTGTTTGTCTCCTGTGGGTGCCGCCGGAGTTGGAGCTGGTAATGTAATGCCATGCCATGCCATGCCATGCCATGCCATGCGAATGCCAATGCGAATGCTATGCTATGCAATGAAAAGCATCTAGGCATCTCACACGCCCACGAAAAACTCCCTCCAACTCGAATCTCTTTGGCGTGGTCGTTCAGGACTGTGTTCTGTGTGCTGTGCAAGGCAATCCAACCAACTCCAGGAGAATAGAAGGATTTCTCCAGGAAAACTGAGCCTCTCTCGCACCAAAGGTACCCACGGATACTCTCTACTACCTACAGACTTGATGTGGTGGTGGTGGTGTTACCATATCGATCCTGGGGCCATAGAATAGACTACGCACCCCCACACTCAAGTACGAGCGAGGACTCTGGTGATAGTGACGAGGGATCCTTCTCACATGTTAAGATTGTGCCCGGGATGAATCATTCCAGATTTCCAGGTCACAAATATTAAAGATCACAATTGCAGAATGTCAGTAGAAAATGATTTGACTCTATAGGAATATTTTTACATGAAAAATAGTTTCCTTGTAGATTTGGACTGGAGTAGGGAAGTGTTCCTCGGTCGACCGTCGAAACTGAACCAAGTTCTAGTAGAAGTAGAAGTGGAGAGTGTACAGTGTTTCCATCACTCACTCCTGAGCATATCGCCTCCAGAAGAGAAGAAGAAGAGTTATAATGTCGACTCCTACTCCAACCAAGCAAGCCTCCGACGACTACCCTCAAAATATCACATCAAGGCAAGGCACGACCAGACCAAGCCAAACCAGCTATGGTACACATGCAGTCAGTATCAGCAACCAGTACATTCGTACGGTGTGGCCGTGGCGTCGTCGGCATGGGAGATAGAACATTACACTTACTGAACAGAGCCTCGTGTACGACCCAGACTCACCACCATACCACACGGTGATGGTGAATGTGAATATCCTCCAAAAGATCTGAGGACCTGACGAACGAGGAGACGACGAAGAGGACGACGACTATGTACTCCTGAAACCAGCATGAACTGGTATCGTGGTATCTACTAGTCCTAGTGTGTCGTGTCCTGGGTTTCCATTCTATTCTCTTCTTCTACTCGCCAAAATAATCTCCAAAATAAGTACACGCATGCATTGCTTTTGCTTTCATAGTTTCTAGTTTCAGTAGAAAATCGTATGGTACGCTCACTGGCTCACTACGTTACGATATGACCATGCCATTTCTAAAGCCGAGTGTTTGTAGGTAGATGAGTACATATGAATCTGAGTCACCCTTTTACCCTTTTCAGATACACACTTTTTTGTTTAGCAAGGAAGATCCAAAAAGTTAGGGAGAAGACGCGCCGCGAGACCTTGCCGTACCCGTGTCATGACTGGGCAAAATTGCATCATGAGAATAATCTCGAAACTGGTAAATTCGTGACGGTGCGGTGGTGGAGGCCTGGGTCATTCGTATGTTAGACGTCGAATCTGTAGGGAAATGTGTGTAAATCGTTGAGGGATACGCGACGAAGAGGACTACGAGGACGAAATTGTACTCAGAATATGTATGTTGTATGTATAAATAAAAGATTCCAGGAAAATGAAAACTAAAGGGTGGACAGGGGAGGGTATTAGATGGACAGTACAAGTGCGAGTACACGTAACACGTGTACAAATTTATGTAGTCGGAACGAATTTTCTGAAAAAAGGATAAAAGGGTGGACACGGAGCGGACGGTACAATCATGTAAAAATGGTCGGGCAAGGCAAACCAGGGCGTGACGGGGCTAAGCGGGTGGCTCTTGATGATTTTCTTGGAACAAAACAATATTTTTGTGCCAGTTCGGACTCAAACGTGTATTGAAACCTTAGCGTTAAATCAAACAGGCCCGAAATTTGAGTGGGGAAGCCTTTTCGGTCGAAAATCCTTCGATTGAGCAAAAGGGTACGTAAACGTATGCTCGAGCGCTGCGTTGCCATCAAATAGTAGATAGGTAAAGTAACATTTGGAAATCCTGGTAATGTTTCCAAGAATGGTACAATCGGATGTTCCGAAAAATTAATTAATTAGGGTACCCTTCTTTCGAGAAAGTCGGAATCTTCAGTAGGTTTGCATTATAAGAAACCGTTCCGCCACATTTTGAACAGAATTTTTTCAGTAAACTGGACTGTATTAAAAAGCTTGGATAATACTCGATACGAATACAGGAGTACATATCAAAGGTTCAAATCTTTCTATCAGCGGCGAAAAATGTGTTTAGGGCGATGTGCCTTTGAGTCACACTCATGTCATCCTTTTTACTGAAAGTCAAAATGGAACGACACATATCCTGTGAGCAGTTCCTCCCCAGTCACCATTAGATTGGAAGATTTTTGTGAAGTAGAAAAGGAAATCTCATTTCCTACCTTTTCCCAGATTGCTTATGCCTGTGCCTGTACCTCTGCTATTTGGCAATGTCACTTTGCGCTGTGCTATTCTTATACTTACATTTCCAAACAGAATTTAGCTTCACATTTATGAGGAACCAAAAAACAGGTCGACGAGATTTAGCGTTAGGCGCTGGCGTGAAAGGGTGTGCTCGGATGTTTCAAAATTTTATCGATCATAATTTTTATAATTATCCGCAGGATATTTTAATTCTGTCCAAATTTTACATGAAAAGTGGTTTCCTTGTCAAATCCAGGATCAGCTCTACAGATATCCATCCCATAGTGTTAAATCCTGAAAAGCCAAGGTCTGTGAGGAGTGTATGTATAAGGTACATTTTATTTGTAAGGGAGAAAATGTAATTGAGGAGAGCCTCGTCATTCATTATAATAGCCCCCTCGTCACCCCGAACTGCTCTCATCCAGATTGACATCTTTGTTTACGTTCTGAAGACAAATCATGGAGTAGTGAGGCGTGTGGGAGAGAGAGCAAAGGCAAAAGCAAACTACTTTCCATTCACTCAACACTACGTATGTTATGTTATCTCTCTCTCATTCGTCGTTTCGTCGTCTCTTTTCTCAATTCGAATTAAAAGGATTCGATTCAACGAACACTTTCGATTAAAAACCGTCAAAGTCCTAAACCCTTTTCGTGGAGAAGGATCAATTTACTAAATTGACTCGTCAAAGTGCCCAATGCAATGCTCTACGCCTCACACTTTGATTTTACATTACATTACATTACACGACGCCACAGCCACATCAAAGTGTAAATAAAAAAACAGTATAGGTAGAAAGGTGTCACCTTCACTTCACAGTTGTAAGGGTTTAAGGTTCCCATGTACGTCATAGCATCTTAATTAGATCTTGTCATGTTTACAGATTGAGACTTGGAAGATGTTTTTAATGTGTGCTTAGTGTAATTAGATAGTTAATTTCATTCAATTGAATCAGAGTGAAATAAATTAGTTGGTTTTGATTTCATTGTTGGAAGGTTAATTGAAAAAATTCTAGAAGACTTGGCCTCGCCTTGCCTTGGTGGCCATCTGGACTCCTTTGACCGAAGAATGACATTGGTCAGAGCAGAGGACATTGCAGAGGTCATATTGGCCACGGCGTACGGCGTCCTTCAAGTAGTTCGTGTCATTGTCATATTCCAGTAAATGAAAATCCAATCCAATTTGTAATTTAAATCATCCAAAATATTTTCCTCAGCGAATCCACAATTCCCTCGTGACGACTAGAAAATTACTATCGTTAGTACAAAATTTTCTAATCAATTTAATTACTTGACCGAAAACTCTTCGGGGTTTCTACGTAGGAGAAATGAGAAAGACAAATTGGTGACCTGTTGCGACCTGAGCCTCACAGATTTAATGACTTCATATTAAAATTACTACTAGCTTTTAGTAAATTGGATTGACTAAAAGCATCTGTAATTGAACTTAACTCTGATTAAAATTTCTGAAATGAAATGCAACGATTCAATTGTTTCATACAAATTTCATTCCATTAGAACTGTCAAAATAAACCGCCGGAACAAAAGGCCAGCCGATAGATATTTTGTTGAAATCGGATATTGGAGTGCCAGCCAGCCAGAGTGAGGAAGTGTAATAAAATCGTCACCTATGTTAGAAGTTTAATTATCCCATCAAAATTCTATCGGCAGTTCACTTCACTCACTCAAATGGAATGAAAATCCCAGTCGAACTTGTTTTTGTGGTTGTCTGTCGGTTTGACTCAAGGCATGGTGTTTTTAGTCACTGAACATTACATTACATTACATTACATATAAAATACAACTTTGGGTTTTGGGTAGGAAGAGAAGCTAGAGATTCTAAAAGCTCTAATGTGACTCAGAGAGTCAGAGTCAGAATGATATATCTGTATAGACCCATGTTGCGGACTCACATTTTAGCAACAGGTATCCAATTTCGCTCGGGTTCTGTACTCCACTAAAGTGTCAACTTTGAACTGATAAAGAGGCAGAAAGGAGAAGAAAACTTTTCCTCACGACTGACTCCGCTTTCTCCATCCCTATACATTATTGTATTTTACAATTCTGAAACACTTTTCACACCAGCTTTGTCACTATTATACTTGAGTGCAAATTGACCTTCCGATGTGTATAAATACTTTGCTTTTTTTAAATAAAAATGTAGAATCCCTACAAATTCAAAAATATTCTTCGTATTTCTTCAACAACCTAGTAAAATTTTGAATTCTAGCTTTACTTGACTAAATCAGCAGTAATTTCAATATTTTTTATATTTTAATGAAAGGATTTGAGCGAAATTTTTAATTTATATCTGAAAGTGTTAGTAGGTAAATGACACAAACCAAACTTTAGGTAGTTGTCTAGAAACATTCCTTTCAAATTACAGGTTTTGAAATTATACGAAAAAAAAATTATTCAAAAGATTGAGATTTATTAAATTGTTTGTTATTTTTAAACAATGCATGATATTTCGAAAGAATCGAGGAAACTTTCTCGCTACTAACTGCGATAAACTATTTTTAATTCGATCTCCAAAGTTTTAAGAAACGTCATGAAAAATTGAGGCTGAATAAATGAGCAGGGTTATTCTAAGTAAGAGTAAATCACGTCAAGTCTGTTTGGATTGAAAGGGCAGTCAATATGTGTAACAGCGAATGTGTGAGAATGCATTTCCAGGAATATAAGAAAATTAAAAAATGCAAAGATATTCAATGTATTCGAGTATTGCCTGGAATCATTTGAATTTAGATGTTAAGAATGCAATAAAAATAAAAGTTAATCCTCGGGGTGAGAAACACATGTTCTCTAATTACGAATGAATGAGAAAGTCAATCTATCATTACTTCAAATCACTATGCAAAAATATGAAATCTTCTCCCCTAGCTTTCACTTTCACTAGTTCTAACATTCAAAGTGTCCTATTCCTGTTAGTTTGTCGCTCTTCGAGCTCCACAAGTAATTTACATAATAAGCAGTGAAGAGCTCTGAGATTCTGTGGAATGGTGATACAATGGATATATAAAGAAGACGTAGAATGTAGAGATGGTGACTAGATCTCTTAAGAGAATCCGCCCACCCCTCTCCTTCCTTTCAGACTTGAGGAAAGTTAACTTTCTCCAACTTCTAAGTTCCCTTCCATGGACTTGACTCAATAGTGAATCGACAGGGATAAGAAGAAATTCCAAAGTCCTGAAGGTTAATTTCTGGTCCTCCTCGCCCCGCGTCATCGTCACGATAGGACGGTATAACCAAAGTAAGGATAGAAGAAAGTTTCCATTCATTTCAAATTTAGGGACATTTATTCCAGGCACTCTTTGGAAAGTGAGAGAGACTGTCACAATGGTCAATAACGGAAAAATGATCAATGATCTCAAGATATACGGCCACAAAAAATGCTGTTAATACGATATTTCTCATTATTCAGCTTATTACAAAAAAGATTTCTAAATTCAATGTCAATATTCAAACGCGTGATGCCAGACATTCATGCCCGTTTTCCGGTTTCAAAGTTAAGTTTAATTCCTTATAAAATGTCTCTCTATAATGTCCATTCTTTTAGTCGCCTAAAATTTCCACTCTGTATCAACATCCGTTATAGAATTACGCTAAGGAAACAACGCTATATCGAGACTATGCGTATGCCTGTGAAGCCTGTGGTGGTAGCTGGAGCAACCCACCCCTCTGAGATAATCAACATCTTCACGTCAGTATGAATTTTGTCTTCCGCTAATACACCAAGACCACAAGAAGCACTTTCCATCCATGTACCACAAAAGCAAATGCAGAAGCGCCTAGCTTTTCCATTCCATATGACCAGAAGACCATGTGCACCTTGAAGTAAATTTTAGAGGAGTTTCTATCTCTTGCCCTCTCCCACATCTCTCAACCTTCCTTCATCTAATGCAAACCCGCTCGACGCGACGTACGTACGTACGCACTTACATACTTCTTCCCACGTAATATCTTTGTGAGTAAAGTAGTATGGGGAGAAAGTACGTACACACTCAGACAGACTGGCATAAAACCCGGGTAATAGTGGTGCAAGTTGAAAACCCCCGGGTAACAGGGTTGTGCAGTGTTACGTTACGTTGCATTACGTTTTACGTTAGAAGGAACCAACGGACCGCAAAACTGAGAGTGAGAAGAACTTGGCCATAATCGTTAGCCTTCCCTTGCCTCCCTAAATATAGCCATAGTCCTACGTAGTCAGTCAAGTCTTCCCCAAAAAAGAACTTGGACTTGGAACTAAAGTCGAAGTCGTGAGTGAGTGAGTGAGTGAGAAGGCTTCACCCTCAACTCCTTCCCTTGTTCATTTCCATGAATGGCTCGTGTCGGGCATCCGCATCCGCAGCATCAACATCACAAGATCTGGACCAGGATGCGGCACAGCACAGCACAGCACTGCACTGGTGGCTGTTTGCACTTGACTTGCATTAGCAACACATTCCTTTCTCTCCCCATACGCACATACACACACACGCACACGAGCACACGCACATGCCACTCTTCATCTCATCTCATCTCAGCATTGCACTGCACTGCATTGCATTACCCGGGTTTCTTCTCCAAAACCTGGGAGTAACCAGAATCCAGAGAGAATTTTTCGACCTGGTTAGCTAGGGGAACTCACGTACGTACACGTACCGTCGTCTTTCTTCAACGAAAACCCACAAAGTCTAGCTAGAAGAGCTAGAAGAGAGCTAGAATTTAAGCCCATCAAAGTACAAAAGCATAAAAGGGTTTTCGAACCCAAACATTACCCTACCCTTCCCTCTATCCCTCTGTGATGTGCTGTGTCTGTGACTAGACTACTCTGACAGGGTGTCACTCACATTCATGGATCTACAATACACATACTCTACTCTACTCTACTCAACTCTCATACATATTCTTAATACGAGGCCGAGGGCTGGACCCCTCAAAATGAACGGACACAGACACACATGTTTGAAACGAAAGGTGTAAAAGAAATTTTACTTATTAATTCGACAGTCAAATTTGCACTTTCCGATTTGGAAGGAAATGTACGGCTTGGCTAGGTTAGCCTTGGCCACTGTTGGTGATGACAGGATTCTACATTCTACAGTATTCGGATACCCTGGAATTGGAAAATGGTTTGGAATGGAATGGAACGGAACTGGAACTTTTGGAAGTTGGAAATGAGGAGGTGGTGGAGTAGTAGTAGTAGTAAGTAGTGTGCCTTTGCCGTTGGGGTGGTTGGTTTTTGTGTGGAATTACTAAATCTATAGAAAATCGATCTATCACACCGGAGGCCGGGTAGACACGGAATGGAGTGAGTATCTCCTCACCCATTACTCTCTTTCCCCACCTAATGGGGAAATAAAATGAAGGATTACGATGAAAAATGCATCTCTAGAGGTAATGGTCAGGCAGAAGGGAGTGGTACACACATACAAGTAGAAGTAGACATAGAACTAGAACTAGAACTGGAGGAGGAAAAAGGACGGACAAAAAAAGTTTTTTTCTTCCTGGAAAAGACATCATGCCGTGGTCAAGTCTGAGGAGAGGAGTGCGAGTGCAGAAAGCAGAGCAGAACATGGCTGGGAAATACAGAGGAGGTTTGGCTTCCGGAGAAAAAGAAAACTTTCTCTTGGCGGCTTGGAATGGAAGTACTGGAAGTGTTCAGCGTTTTTTTTCTCCTCCTTTCTCTTACACATTTAGAGAAATGGTGGTTCCTTCGAACGAAGGTTCGTCTGTTGTATATGTATGTATGTATTTGTGGGTGGGATAGTGTGAATGGTAAGACATTACAACACAATGCAATACGCAATGCTTCTGCTCTGCCTTTGGAAAAGTTGCAATGCCAGGGTAAGGGTTCAGTTTCCCACAACTTGCCCATGTTTTACTAGTGGAGTTTTAGAAAACCACATGAAGTCAGAATGAAGCTAAGTACTCCCACAATTTGAGGTTACAGAGATAAATTCTACGTGCGAATTTGCTTGGGCCATCGGAAATTTAAATCGTCTAACAACACTAAAATTTTAAGAAATGTTGTCTAATTTAGGATATCCAGAAGAATTGCATATTAAATTCCCTCAAATTTCCACAACACCTGAATGTGCACCTTTGAAATTGAAGACTCTTTGCCCTGTATTCCAGGAATAGCAGTTAAATTTAAAACAAAAAACCACAAACGCTATTACAGCCAGCATATTATTTTGTACACAGTATCATCTGAGCTTCAGCGTCTGAATGATGAACTTTCTCTTACCGTTCGTTCCACCGCACCCGGGACCATAAGCTGGGCGTCTAACCGACGGCAGGAGGGTATCCGATACAGTTACACCATAAATCACCACGAAATAGTGTCACATTGTCAAGTACCCCCTGCCTGCCAAACAGTCGCGATTGTTATTCCAAATGATGTCCCATTATCATTACCCTGGCTCCATGCCTTACGCCTTTTACCTCATATCCACATAGCCAGCCAACGTAGTACTGCACACCACTTTCCCTTCCTCATTTCCACTCCGACCGACATGGTATGTACGCTATGAGAAAAACTACTGGAAGGGGAACTCTGAAAACCCTTGCAAGCCCAACGAATTTTCCCATTCATTTCTTCCCACACGACTAGACTACTACTGTAGGGTTTTAGAACTCTGGAAGTTCTATCCAGCTCAATACTCCTTCCCTTCTTACTTTACTTCTGGAGAGGCCTGGAGCTCTGTACGTACAAAGCATTGCATTGCATTTGTTTCCACATACCCATACCCTCCTTTTCTGTTCTGTCTGTAGAAGACAATTTTCTCGCCCCAAAAACCTGTCTGACTTTCTCCGGAGACTTAGAACTTGGGCTGGGCATGGGATGGCGTGCCTTCAGAGACAATTCCCCTTCAGTTCAGAGCTAGCTCGGAGCTCCGCTTCAATAAATCAAGAAGAAGACTGACGATTCTCGTCATTATGCCTCATCCAACCGAACCAACCATCCCACGAGTTAAGGGAAAGGCAAAAGCAATGGCAAAGGCAAGGGCCACGGCATTGCCAACGCCAACGGAAAGGCTGGTTGGTTTAGTAGGAACATTCAACGGAGAACCATTACATTACATTGCATTGCGTTCCATCGCATTGCCTCCTTGCATGCAATCCTATCCTATCCTATCGTATTCAACCCCTCTCACAAAATGAACGAGACTTTCACCATACTAGAATTTTCTCTTTCCTTACTCTGTGTGTGTAAGCACCACTACTACACATTATGTACGCGTACATATATGTTGTCGTCCTTTCGTCCTTTCCTGCTTATTACATAACCATACTGATTTGCATTTCATACGTGTTTGGGTCGGTGTACTCAAACTAACTTGTATTTTATGAAGGACCAATCCAGCCCATGCATATTCCAGGGCTAAAATTCAAGAAAAAATTATTGAAATTTCCAAATACTACATGTACAGGTGTAGTATCAAAACTGGTCAACAAATATCTAGCGGGTCTTTCGACAACTAAAAATTCGACGTGTCGACTTCGCCTAGTCAACGTACACATACAACGACAACAACGACAACGCCTAAGAATACATATGGACTGTAACATAAATATTCCAAATAGTACAGTACATCACCCACGATCCGTAGGGTACAAAATGAATAGGGAACAACGCACGTTACGTACGTACGTATGCAGCGAGACCAGAGTTTTCATCACCACGATTACCACGAAGACTGCCACGCAACGGAACAACTGACGTTCGTTCGCACGGATGTACTTTTACTTTTCCTTAAGAGAAAGTCAAGATGAATCTCAATCTCATGCATGGCATGAACCTATGTACTTATGTACATTAGGCCTAGGCCTAGGCTTAGGCTTCCCCATGAGTACGTATGAGCCGTGACCGTGTGTGCGTATGGGTGTACGTACATAAGTTTAATAGATAAGAGAAAACTACTCCGACTCCAACTCCAGAAGTCTAAGGACTGACTGCATAGATTCGGGTGCCTTTTTTCGTCACGGGTAGAAAGAAACACACACTGTTTTTGGAGGTAAAGTAAGGGTGGTTCATTAGCATAGTGAAATATAGGTTTTCTATTTTATTCCGTCATTTTAACTACCCCGGCCACAAATCTTGACTATTTATTTTGTAACGAAAAGTAAGGTAAGTAAATTATGTACCACCCTGTAAAATGTACATCATTTGGTAGTTCATGGCTATTCTGAGAGGAAAAAGCATCAAATCAATCTTACTCCCTCCAGTATGCACACGAGAAAGGCGAAGACAGAGGTAAGAGCATGGGCACGGGTACGGGCACGGGTACTTTCACTTCCGCTACATCATGAGTGTGGAACACAGGAACAAAACCATTCACTCACTCTCTGTATATCTTTTCAAGTTTTACCCGGTTCAGTTTGTTCCCGAATTTCAATGCAGTGCAGAACAGTACGGGTAAGGGTGCGGGTGAATAGGAAGGAAGGTGAAGAAGGATGTTCATGTGTTCCCCAGTCCTTTTACCTCTCTCAAGATTGAACGGTCGAATTTATTTCTATCCACTATTCACTTTTAAAGTAGCGTTCTTCAGGCCCTGCCCTGGCATTACCGGCTAAGAGTATCCACCCAAAATATGCAAAATTCTGAGAATTTTGGTCCCAAATTTTTACAGTACATTTCTTTAGCAAAATAACGCGTATTCTGAATACAAACTCGACCATTTCGCCAAAAACCTAGTCACCATACCCTACTTTTTTTAGAGTAGTAGACATAACTAAGCTACCCCTCAGAAATTATTAATTCTGTTCCAAGATGCCCGACTTAAACTGGGCTTCGCTCCCAAACTCCGCGCGTTCAAAGTAACATGCCGTGCCGTTGCCACAAACTAAGCCAGCGGACTACGGATTATACATAAGGAAAGGTAGCTTTAGCCGTAATCGTGGCATTAGTACCCGCATTTGTCACGGCCATGGCGCTCGTGGTCTTCAAGACAATTAGAGAAAGTGCTCTTGCTCTTCTACAGTGCAGCAGTCCACATATTTGTATACGTACTACTTTCTACACACATTCTACGCGGTGGTCGGGAGTTCTTTTTTTTTCAAGACAGAATAAATGTTCTAGTTGTATGCATGGATGGAGATGGGATGAATGAATAGAAGAAGAACCTTACCTCCTCCTCCTCATCATCATCATGATCTTGAAATCCATTCCGGAGTCTCATTTGTTGTTGTCTCAAGTAAGTGGTGGTGAAGGGAAGACTGAAATTAATGTCAAAGGCAGTCGGAGTAGAAGTAGGAGTAGGAGTAGTACTCGTAGTAGTCATCGTCATCGTCATTGTAGAAGTTGACGTCGTCACAGGGAAATTCTTAGGAGCAAAAAGAAGTGAGTTTTCTGGTGAGGGCGTGGCACTGTCAACTCCAAGGAGTTTTCCATTCCCGACTGTCTCTCCACTGGGACTTCCACGTTTTTGACACTCCATGCATTGCAATAAAAATTTGGTCACAGCCTCTCTGGGTAAAAAAGCATATTTTTCTGTGATCTATGGACACACAAAAAGAACCATACATTTTGATTTCCTTTCATCAGTTACATGTGTATAGTAGTGAAGAAGGAAAATTTGTAACGAATATGAGCGACCTTGTCAAATTTTGAAAGCAATACTTACGCCCCAATCTGTAAAGAAACTTTACATGATGGGAAGTAGTCCGAGGAAAGCTGAACAAGGTCGTCTAGAAGACGACTGGAAAAAAGCCTGTCAAGTTTCCACAAGGTAAGATCGGGGAACCTGAGAATTGCAAAGTCCTAGTGCTAACTTCCAGACTCCGGATTTAAAAATCACCCTAGTTTCTACAAATTAATGCCTTGACTTTTATTTTCATCCTAAAACTTAGTACCCATTCCTCTTTTTTTAGTCTTTAATGAATATATATCCACAGTGAGTGGTGAATGGTGGAAATGTGGGGAAGAAAAACTTTCCCCGACTTTCACTGGAGTCTAGTTTGAGCATCCCAGGACTATTTTCCTCCTCTTGTTCTTTGAAACATATTTCTTCCAGACCCGTTCACTCCTTTTCTCTTTTCCTTCCTCCCAATGGAGATGTAATTTTATGCTTGCACGCCTTTTGTACTTGGCACTGCTAGCAGCGTTCAGGAAATAATATATATCTAGGGGTAAAAAGACCTCAACGTGTGTCCGTACGTACTTACTTGGGTAAATATAAAATAAAAGTCTTGTGCTGTGATCGTCGTCATGAGTATCGGGACGAGAGATGTACATAATGTACTGTAGTGTACTGCGTGCAATGCGTTCCGTATTCGAACGTATGCATACAGATGCTACACTTTCACCGGGTTTTCTACCCAGTAAACTTTCCCCAGTACAAAACCGTACGAACAAATATACACAAACGCATGCACTCATGGATGACTGAGTCCAACTCATGCTACAGTGCATGAAAGTGTGAATTATATCTACATGACTGTGAACGGGGGTGAGTGTTGAGATTATTTTGAAAATGTTCACATGGTCTGGCATAGACTTGTAAATGTTTTGATTTGTAGGGGAGCTTGAATGTGTTCAAGTACAGTGAGTGCAATAAAAAAATCCACAAATATGATTATAATACAGTTTCCACACTTACTAAATAAAATTGTCGCATACAAAATTCAAAGAAATTAAATTAAATTGTTCGTCATTTAAAAAAAAACGTTTACTTACCGCACGATAGGTTCTTTTCTGACCAGCATGTTTCCCATTCTTTGCCTCTGTCTCCACATGTACGGTGTAAATTATGTCGAAGAAATGTTCTACAACTGCAACCCTCTTGTAAATAGGTTTCTCACCTCCCACTCCATCCTAAGCAAAACAAAAAATATTGCAATTAGATATACATTCAAGTGATCCCCTTTTGATACAATTAATTGAGAATCTGCGAAGTCAGGAAGAATGTGCGGGAATAGCAGCCAGAAGTTATGATGGTCGTGATGTTGGGGTTAACTTGGGTACAGTATACTGACAAGACGCCCTTTAAACCGATTTATTCCGAATAAATTAACCGAATAAAAAAGCCATCTTATCCATCCATCTTATCTAAAATCAATATGGTTAAAATTGTGCAAATGATTGAATAAATGGTACGGTAAGTAAATTGCTGTTCGTTGTGGAATAAGGCCAGCGGCCCACTCAAGCAAATGTTATAGCAAAATTGC
>JAQGCB010000669.1:0-19515 GCA_034698835.1 Protaphorura tricampata
AAGACTTGAGTTTACCGAGGGGTTTCCTGAATTCCTCATGTCTTTACTTTCATTCATTACGTAAATAGCAAAGCACTTAGGATTTTGGTTGGATTTGCATTAGAGGTTAGGTGTAGTAGTGTGGGAATTGGATTGAGTGCACGGCGTAGACGTCACCCTAGACCTGGGTTAGAGTGTTGGGTGGTCTGACTGATGGGCTGAAAGTAAAGGATTGAGTCGGAGAATGAGTCGTGTGTTGTTGTGGTGTGATCCATTCCGACCAATGAGAGAGGAGGAACACATGTGTGTCTCAGTCAGTCAGTCCACCACAGACCATCACACCATACACTACAACTCTACAACACTCCTAATTTCTCAACAAATTATTTAGTGATTCGGGTGCACAATTAAAATTAAAAACTCGAACTCTGGTCCTTCTTCGTCGTTCCGCTAATATCCAGATCCAGTGATGGCCAATCAAGACTTGGACACAGTCATGATGGACGACTTCACAAGAGACTTGGACCTTTTGGACGGTAAATGACACATATACAATACAATTTGTTCATAAGAATTGGAAATTGGAATTACGGTTCATGTGTGCCGAACTCGAACTTTATTTACGTTTGTATTTTAATGTATGACGCATTTTAATTTTAATTTTGTTTTTAGATTTATTTGGATCTGACCCCACAATCGACTGGGTCAAATTAGAGCCAACACTGACGAGTCTCCATTGTCCAACATCCCCCATGCCCATGGATGAAATCCCCACACCCCCATCCACTATGAACCTCCAACCTTTGACCCCAGAGTCCATTCCAAGTCCCCAAGGGATCACACACGTCAAGTCCCCACCCCCTCCAACCCTCACTCCCAAGAAAATGTTGACTCCCATTCAACCCAGCACTCTTCAAACGACTCAAAACACTCAACAAATGCAATTCACTCAAATCACAGGCTTTGGAATTCCATTCACTCCCATGTACGGAAACACGGTCATTTTGCCACAATTGAGTTTGGCCATGGCTGTTGAAGGAGGAGGGAATGAACACAAACTCCCTGTCAAGAGATTGGACAAGTCAGAGGGTGGAGGAGGTCATGGGGGTGGGGGTAGGAAGAAAGAGGTGAATCGGAGGAGTTCACACAATGCCATTGAGAGACGCTACAGGTCATCCATCAACGACAAAATCATTGAACTCAAGAATTTGGTAATTAAAATTAATTCAATCAAAATATTAATTAAATTCGTTGGATTTTAATCATTTTAATTAATTTGATGATTTTATTTTGTGAGCAGGTGTGTGGATCCTCAGACCCGAATGAAAAAGTGCACAAAGCAGCGGTTCTGCGTTCATCCATTGACACGATTCGTTACCTCCAAGGATCCAACTCAAGACTTGAGAAAGAGAATCGTGCATTGAAGAAGAGTCGAAAGTGTCCAAACTGTGGGGGTGACACTCTGAGAGACCTCTTGTCCACTCCACCCCCCACAGAGGGTGAAGACTCAAGCAATCCTCCATCCCCTGCGGACTCTACCAAATCATCCAATTCTGGTAAATCCCCTCTGGCTCTTTTTGCCATTGCAGCTGGACTCTTCCTCATCAACCCAGTCAATCTCCATGACTTCAATTCAAACTCAACCAATTATGGAGGTGAAGTTCCACATGGTCGAGTGGAGAGGTCAGTGGATGGGGATGGCTCAGCGTCAGGGTCAGGGTCATGGGATGACCTTGGTAGTTACAAGGGAGTGTGGATGAGTCGAGTTGGAGCCCTCATCATCAACCTCCTTCTCTTTTACTTTGTGTACTTTGTGAGTGGGAAGATTGGGAATGGAGGAGGACGGAGGAAGTACAGGAGTGAGAGTGTGAAACTCTTGCACAAAAAAATGAATCCAAAATTAGGGAATTTGGAGAAGAAGCGTGAGATTGAGGTGATTCTGAGTGAATTTGACTCCATTCCACACAATGGACTCTCTCACTTCCTCTCCGTCACAATGGAATTGTTCAAACTCCCATTCAGTCTCATGAAGAAGAGTGGTGGGAGTTATTGGGAGGTCAAAGAAGACATTAGTCGAATGTATTTGGAGTATGGGAGAGTGGGTGGACATAGTTTCTGGTCTGCCCTCAAGAGTTTCAACTACGCTCCTCTCAACCAAGAACTCGTTCTCTCCAGCATCATTCTCTCCAAGTCAAAACTCCTCCTTAGATTCGTCCTTCTGTTCAAGAATTTGGAGACACACATTCTAGGATCCACTCATGGACTCCCATTCCTCATGGCCAACATTGGAAAACCCATTCAGACTCACTCTGGCATTTTGTCCACTCCTCCAGACAACAATGAATTGAGTCAATTCCTCTCCAAATTCAAGGATGAAGTGTTGAGTCGTGGGATTTCTGATTTGTTTCAATATGGACAAGGAAGGTCTTATCTCAAAACTGCACTTCAAGCTGGGAAATTAGACAAAGTCTCACAATTTTGGGCTGGGATATTTTGGGCAGAAGCAGAGTCACTCCGTGGAGGTCAGTTTCAGTTCATAATACAATCTTCTAACATTTTCATAGAAATTCTAAGACTGAATTTAATATTTATTTTCTATACATGGATACAGGTGGACAGAAAGAAGTGCTGGAGAGACTTTACAAATTGATTGACTCTGTGTGGCCACATCAAAAGGAAGAGACGTTGAGCAAGGCCGTTTATTTTGCACATTTGGCTAAACGAGAGTCTGGAATGAGCAATGGAACTTGTAAACAATTCCTGGACATTGCAGCTGTGAGTCTTCGTGACAGCATCAACACTCCAACTGGAGAACCAAAGAAAGTTGTCCAGGTAAGTCTCTCCACCTAATCGCTGACCTCTGACCTTTGGCATTTTAATATTTATGATTTAATCTTATCACTTCTTAGCACATCTGGTGTTTGGTAGCGGAATGGATTTTGGAGACAAGACTTGTGTTGTGGGAAGAGACGAAGGAACGAGATGGATTCTCAAGAGATTTGGACACTCTCCGTTCATTGACTCATTATGTTCCGGTAAATTCAGTTTTAATTAGTTTAGTCCAATTAATTGATTGGAATGAAATTAATTGACGTTGTGATTTGTGTGTATTTGTAGAGTACACTGTCATCCGTGTATTTGTACGAGGCATGTCAACGACTCATGAACTCTGCAGCCCCTGGAAGAACTCAACAATTATTGGATGCAAGTTTGAGACAAGTGCGTGTGAGTCCAAGAGCTATTATTTGTAATGGAGGAGAGTCAGAGGAATTGTCTTGCAAGGGAAGGAAACCGGATGTGAATCTGGTGAGAGAGAAAAGAAAAGCAATGGCCCTCTACCTCAAGTGCAAACACTTGCCCAGTCAAGTCATCACTTGTCCTGGGGAAAAGGTATGTCACACACTCACATCACAACTCATCAAACAATCACACTATTAATTTAATTTAATTTAATTATTAATTATTAATTAATTATTATTATTATTTATTAATTTAATTTTGTACATTAATTAATTAATGATTAATTTGATTATAATAGGCGGGGATGCTGAGAGAAGCCCTCAAAGCCCTTGAGAGGATTGGAGAAAAGAAAAGGATTTCAGAGTGTTTAGAAATGATTCGGGCGTTGGGGCAGAGTGTGACGCTGCATTAGCATTTAGAACAAAAACAAAACTAGGACAAGATAACAAATTATAATAATTAATGAATTAACTTAATTGTTTATTGTACAAAGTACTTATAAGTTGAGTGGTGTAGTCCTAACGTTATTATTCTTATTATTAGTAAATATTAAGTTTATTTTCACTATAATAATTGAAATTAGAATTGGTAAAAGTCTTTGAATTTGTTCCACTCCGTCAAGAGAAGACAATGAAAATGAGTGAGTATTTCTCATCCATTACTTTGACCACTTTAATGATGAGGTATTACATTAGATCATTAGAAATTAATTGACTATTTTCATAATAGAATGGAATTGAATGTACTGGAATGGTGGAATGTGACACGGATGATTGGGGTTCTAGTTCTACCCAGGAATCCTGTTGAATTGACAAATAAAATAGACTCGTTACGTTTCCATTTCAAAAACAAATGTTGTTCTTATTATTTCATCAAATCAGAATCTGGAAACGTGAATCATTGGAATCTTTTCTTATCTGGACGATTCATTCTGGGGTTGGTTCTGGTTGAGTATTGAGTCTATTTTTACGCCAAAGATTCTAATTTCCCGAAATGATGGAAGGAAATGTTGAGCACCATCTGGATGGAAATTGGAAATGCCACCCATTCTGAGATCCAGTTATGAATTTCCCAACTTTTCTCTTGGGCAGAAAGAAAGTTTGTATTTTTATTCGTGTTGACATTTGTGGTTTACTTGTGGGGAAAGCGGAACGGGATGTAAAGTAAAGATCAAGAAAGACTCAAGAGGATTCTGAAATGGAGAAGGTCATGGTCATGTCACAGTCACAGTCACGCTCTTCATCCTTCACCTTCACGTCATCCTTCAATCTCTAAACTCACACTTGGCTAAACCTAGACTTTCATCCAATTTGGATTTCAGTATTTTACTCTGTACTCCGTTTAGAATTAGAGGTTGACAAATCAGTTAGTTTTGACTGTGAATTTTTACCCAAATCAGGACCAGGATGTGGTCGAATGTTGTGGTGGAGGGGGTTGCCCCACCTGGGCGTTGTAAACATGCCGTCGCTTTGGCTGGAACTGACTTGTATTTGTATGGAGGGAAAAGTGGTCCAACGGGACTCAGGGATTTCTGGAAATTGGAATTGCGTAAGGATTTATTTACAAGTACACAACTGTCAGTGCACTGTTTGTACACCATTCCAATTCCAATTGTAGTTGATTTAATATGAATGAATGATTTTGCGAAGATGCTGGTGAATGGGGAGAGGTCAAGGCTCAGAACCCTCCGCCTCCCTTGCAAGAACACTCGCTCATTCATCACAAGGACAAACTCTACTTGTTCGGAGGTCAAATCAGTGTGGAGACTCAGACCCCACTGTGGATTTATTCCATCAAGGTACGAATACAATGCTATGAAGAAGTTAACTTCTAATTAGTCCTTCTTCATTAACATTTGTTTGAATTATTTATTTTATTTCAGGAGAATGTGTGGAGGAAATGGGAAGGGGAGTCCATGGCCTCCCCAACTGGTCGACGGGGTCACATTGCGGGAGTATACTCTGCCTACATGCTCATTCATGGAGGGTACAGAGACTTCAAGGGAAGTCAAGGGGACATTTGGGCATTCCACTTTGGTCAGTCACCCACACACTTGTTTACACTTTAATCCAATCCTCCCAATTATTCATCAGAAATTAATTAGCTGTATTGTATATATGTCACATTCCAGAGACCGAGTCTTGGCACCTCTTCTACCGACATTCCCCTCCTCCAGTCTGGTCTGGCTGGTCTGACCAAATCCCTGATCCACGACACAGTCACTCTGGAATCACACATGGAGGATTTCTCTACGTCCATGGTGGAATGTTCGAATTGGAGGATAAATCAGACTTTTGGAAATTTGACCTAGGTCAGTCCAATTCACAATCATTCATATCATCCATCATTAGTACTTTTCAAGACCGTTCAATTATTTGTATGTATTATATTCCAGGTTGCCGAAGATGGTCACAATTGAAAGCGAAACCAAATCCAGGGAAATTGAAGTGTTCTTCCATTTCCAAAGCACAAGGTTTCATGTTTTTGTTCGGTGGAGAGAGGGATGGAAAAGTGATTGATGAGTTCTGGAGATTTTCATTTGGTAAATAAATCTCACGACTATAGTATAGAATTTCCAAACTAATATAATTTTTAACTGCATAGACCGTGAGACATGGGAGAAGATTTCATTTTATGGGAGTAAACCAGGTCCTCGACATCTTCCGGCTGTGACCATGTTACCAGCCATCATTAAAATTCGAAACATTCCCATTGACTCCTCTTACTGGTGGGACAATGCGAATAATGCAAACACAAACACGAATACTTCCACTTCTCCAGTTGACGTTGGGATGGGAGTGGGAGTCAAACCGAAGAACGTGAATGTAGTGTTGAAGAAATTGGGTGGACATTACCAGATGATTGGAGCTCAGACGGTGGAGGAATGTGGGGTGGGGGATGAGGATGCCTTACTCCCTTCCTCTCGCTCTGACTCTTCTCCACACTCAAGTAAATTAATTCTCGGAAAAAAACCTAACTAATTATACTAATTACTAATTCACAATTAATTGTATTTCTAGACTATGCAGATTGTCACTTGGACCCCGTGCCAAAGACTCAGAGTGAGAAGTGGAATGAGTTCAAGCGTTCCTACTCCACCTCTGACTATTCTTCCATGGAAACACTCCCGGATGGTCGGGAAAGGTCATCCCTGTCTGACCCCAGAGTTCGACTCGACAATCCTCATTTGAACCATGGACCAGACTCATTCGAAATGGAGAGCTTCAGAGGTTCATCTCATTCTCATTTCTCTGTCAATCTAATTGAATTCCATCCTTTCCTCGTAATTAATTTTATATTTCCTTTCATTTTGTTCACTCCACAGAAATCGAGCGTTTTGAAGTGACGACACCGAATTATTTGCTGGTGATTGGAGGGTATGACGCTCAGAATCGACACTTTGGAAAAGTCCCCATGTCCATTTGGAGACTCCGTGTCAGTCATGAACTCTTTGTCTAGTTTTTTTTAGTTTTTGTCAACCAGGAAGTATTTGTATTTGTATTTGGATTTGTAATGTTCCTTTTTGTACCTAACTTATACTCATCGTCAGTCATAGTCCAAGGAAAGGAGGGATTCCGTGTCATTGTGGCCAAACAGAAACTTGCCAAAAGCGTAATACAATTTAGGCAACCGTATTGTATTTTAAAAACTTTTGTTATTGATGAGATTTTGATATTTGTATTTAACAAAGACTTTTGTCCAGTATAAAATTAGGAGGAAGTCTGTGTATTTTGACCTATTTGCTTTTACCCATTGAGGTCAGAGGTTACTCTGACTGTTGTCTCGTCAGTGTGCTGAGGTGGAGTCAAAATTGAATGCCAAAGTTCTTGAGTTGATGTGATTGTCATTGTGATGTTTTGCTGATATGTAATGCGTTGTTTTTGTAGTTACTGTTATGTGATTTAAGAAAAATAAAGTCAAACATGAATTTAACGTACAGACATCCGCCTCGTCCTCATTAATTTATCATAGAAAGATGTGACGTTAAAGTGAGACATGTCTCTTCGTATCGCAAATGTCGTAATCCTATGGAGTTTTGTAGTGTGGTGAGTGTGTGAGGGTCAATTACATGTGTAATTCGTAATTAATTACGAAATTACAATTACTTATTTGTAATTGTATTTAATTATATCCCAAAACCTGCGTAACTGCAATTGTAATTTGAAATTTCTGAGAATGTAATTTGTAATTTGTATTTGTAATTTGTCGACCGTGTAATTTGTAATTTGTAATTGAAAAACTGCAATTACATTATGAAAAAAGCCAATTACTAGTAATTGTAATTAATTACTTTCAGAAAAGGTCCATGTAATTGTAATTGCAATTAATTGATTTCAAATAAGTTGAGGTGCCAATTTGTAATTTGTAGTTAATTACATTTTGAATGTAATTGACCCATCTCTGATAGCAGTAATTAGCGTGAAAGTGAATTAATAGATACGGTTGTGAGTGTCTGAACTGGAATGTAAGACAAAGAATGGGTGAATGTGTATGTATGAGTGATTGATTCCACGAATGGGGATGATGACACAACATAAACTTAAGGAGAAGGATGCCTCACGCGCTGAACGTGAACCGAGAAAGTTCCATGTTCCGCATGGCATGGATGAGATTGGGGAAAGCATGCTTTCACTTACAAGGAAAGTTTTGAGCCGAACTACTGCATACTGTAAGGGCTCACATCGTGTAGGCTTAATTGGTTGTCTGGTCTAAATCTGATTCTGGCCCTTGAAATGAACATATTTGAGGCACTTAACTTAATTAACCATATTTTATTCATTTGTTTCGGTAAGAGTCCAGCTATAAATGATTCATTATTTCCATTGTGCTATTTACCAAATAGAAAAAACAAATAACAATTAGTACTGAAGACCACGCACTCCAATTCTCCAATGTTTGTGCGAAATCTCGGAGAGTAAGTACACAATATTTAGTAATTATGAGGTATCATCATGTAATTAATTAATTAATGTAAATGTAGTACACGTAAAGTATCCATATTTCTTGGAGGATCAGAATCAGAATATGAGGTTCCGCATGACCCGTGAATTTATATGGAATGGGCGTAACAAAATTGTGCATACGCCGACATAATATGAGGTAGCAAACAGACTGATACTGAAATAAGCATTAATTATGGAACAAATTCGAATTGATGACAATTTCCTGCGACCCTTCTGTAGTAGTAGTAGCTCTAGTAGGTACAAGTGTATTTGAGATTCATCTTGTAGTAATTATAAATATTATTAAATTAACCTGAACGGTCAAATTACGTACCATGTAAAATTGACACTGGGACATACATATCAAAACTAGTACAATTTTGTATGTCGTTATCATTATTGGTCAGGTTTCATTTGTGTTTGGAATAGCATTAGCATTTATGAATAATTAAGATATGGTAGTCACAATTCACAATATGATATGAGTGACCCAGTGACCTTAGTGCAAGCACGGACGGACACTTGCTGTTCCATAGATCACTCTGATTTTGGACGGAATTTGGTGACTTATTGTGCAAAATATTCATTGATTAATTTGATTGATTATTCATCCTCCACCTCTTGATACATGGCTCGTATTGTGTCCGTACTTGGTTTCCGTTTGTGAATGGGATTGATTCCGTACTCCAGTGCATTCATGACGTCATTGATGCTCCCCGTGAACTCTGACACGACTTTGGACGGGTCAGAATCTCCATCCACCTAATACAAAACATTTCAACCAAATCAATCCAAAACTTTGACTGTACGGTACAGTTACAGTACACGGTGGTCCAGAAAATGTGTGTTTCTAGAGGTCTATTTGTACATGGGAAAATGGGATTTGTTTATGAATTGCTATTCCTACTCACAATGTGCAATCTCTGCTGGTCATCCAGGGTTTTGAGAGCTGGGAGAGTGACGACGCGGTAGGTGACGAGACGATTCTTGACTGACCCTGGGTCATTGTCCCCCCTCTCTGCCCCTCGTTGACCCAGACTTCGACCCAACTCAACCTCTGAGCAGTCCACCAGGATACATGGTGGTTTCAATCCCGTCTGCAATCACAAACCATCAAATTCATAAACGGGACAAGGGAACTTTTCCCTCTAGTCTTTTCTCCATGGACTCTTTTGGTGAAAGCAGTGAAAGTACTCGATTTCTTGACTCGGATTTCTTTTGGCTATTAATCTACGTGAGTGGAATGGAATGAGTTGTGCTTGTGCTTGTGCGTGACTGACTGACCTGTTGTTCGAATAGTTTGATTTGTGCGACATTCCTGGGGAATCCGTCGATGACGACGTGAGAGTGAGTCGCCATGAACTCCATGATGATTTTCATCACGACCTCATTGCTCACAAGGTCTCCTTTGTTCATGGTCTTCCGCAGAGTGCTCGTGTTCTCTTCCCTCAAGTACTTCCCATTCACTCCGTTCCTTAACTCTCCACCTATACTAATTTGCTTCCAAGGATATCGAGAGTTTGAAGACAAAATTGACTTATTTGAGCCTGGACCACCTGCATTACACAAACCACACCCAAATTTTGATCAATTAAAAATAATTATATGAATGCTAATTTGTATTGGAGGAATGACTGACCTATGACCCAGATTGCATATCGCTTTGTGTTGTTTTTAGAAGGAAGTAAAATTTTCTCGGACTCAAACTGTGGTTTGGAATTATTTATGATTCCATTCCTGAGCGGCTGTTTAGCAAAGACAACGTCCACTGCAGCAAGGAAATCCTCATAAACCTCAGTTGGCTGACGTTCTCCGTCAACCTATTCCCAAATCCATCAAACAAATCTCATCAAAATATTCCCATTATTAATACAATTGTGATGTGTCCCTGTCCAACTTACGACGATTAATTTTTTCATTTGATCAAAATAGTCTGCAACAGCCACCACACTCTTTGAATAGTTTTTTAATTCCATCCTTGCTAATTGAAGGACAGTGTCTCCGAGTTGAGCCCCAAACTCAATTTGTTTCTCAAGGATTTTGACATGCCAATTCAACAGAATCACTTTGTCTACTCGACGGAGCTGGAAAGTGACACAAAAATATTCAATGGAAATAATATAGAATTAAGTCATTCTCATGGAATGGAATGGAATAACCTCATCAATTCTTTATCTGTTTTGTGCGTGAGTGATTTGTGCATTATGCTTGTGCATGGTGGAAAGAATTGATTTGTAGTTGTGTACTTTTTCTGTGTACTCGACGACGTCCCGCATGGACCTAGGATACCCGCTTATTAAAAACCCGCTTGCGTTCACAGCCATTTTCATCTCCATCATTAGCACTTGGACCAAATTACTGGCCAACATTTGGTTGAAGTCTTCCAACCCTAAAATCCAATCCGTTTTTTTAAATAAGTTTTAATTGTTGATATTTTTGCGGTGACTGGTCGTGAGCCGTACCGTTTCCGACGATGTGTTGTTGAATGAGGTCTGTCATGTTGACATGGGCCAGCCCATGTCTCTCTTGAACAGCTCGATCACAGTGTGTTATTTTCCCTGACCCTGGACCACCCAGAATAAAAATGACAGGTACACGAGGTTCACTGAATCTGACGGCGGAGTTGGTGGTTGTGGTCGTGGTGACCGTGGACACTTGATTTCCAAATTGAGACATGAACCTTCCGTCCGTGTCCAAGTCACTCAATGGGGCATCTATAAAAGAATAGTTCAAGCAAACCACGGAATTAACTAACAATTACCTATCTCTCCGTGTATCTCGAGGACATACCCTTCCCCATGCAAACTCCCATTGATCCTTAATCCTTGAGCTGGGTGGTGTGTTGCATGGGTCAACGGTCAATCGACTCGGATCTACTTAGCTCTTAAAGTTCCAATGGTTCCAATGGTTGACTTATCTAGACTGGAAATGACTATGGGACTATGGAAATATGTGTGATAGATTGATTGGAATGATGGTGGAAGTGGTAATTGGTAATTGGATGGATGGGAAGGAAGGACGGAAGTTTGATTGAGTTCGGAAGAAGAGTTAAAGAGAAGTAGAAAAGGAAAAAGAAAAGGAAGAGTCGGAGTGATGGGGTTTTATTGCGTCGCAGCGCATATTAAATATTGAACCATCACTATCAGTCTATCGATTTATTTGGTCAACAAACTCCTAGGAATCGGAATCGGATGTCCCTCCATTCCATTCCATTCCTACATTTCCCACTGTCCGTGTTCCGTGTCCCACTCCCTCTCACCCTTTCCTTTCCTACTTTCATTAAACAATTGGAATGGGAAGTGGGAAGTGGGACGATTGGATGGGGATGGACAGGTACAGACACAGGTACAGGTGGGAGACTCATCCACAACGTGTCTTGTGGAGTGTAAGGTCTGGACAAATCAACCTGGACTCCAACTGGACTGGACTGGACTGGACATGTCACATGTACATGGCCTGTTCCTGCCCTATTATCCCCATTAGTCCACATGTTATACATAATGCAATGCAAACTAACAACTAACTGGATGCTAATGGGAATGGGAAGGAAAGGAATGGAAAGGAAAGGGTGGAAGGAATGAACACATTGAAGGAGACACTATGATTGAGGACGACATGGACATGACTCAATCCATTTCTTGGAATCTACGTCAATTTCCAAAGAAAAGAAAAGAAAGCAGGAGACAAGACAAGAAAGGAAAGTGTAAAGAAAGGAAGGAAGGGAAGTATCATTTGTCTCCTCACACAATAGTCAAGGACGGAGTCCATAATGGAGTCCATCCATGGAGTCCACGGAGAAGGAACTTTCTAGTCTCTAATGACCTGAGTCCCATAACTATTCTTATTCTTATTCTTTCCTATTCTCTCTGTATGGTGTGAGACTACTACATCATATTGCATACTGCATACTGGAGAGACCGAGGAGTGAGAACGCCCTCCCACGGACTCACTCTGTCACTCTCCTTTCCTTTCCTTCACCCCACGCGCTCTGTTCCGCCATTTCCATTCCCATTCACTACGTCAGATTCATATCATCCTTACCCGGCCGTTTTGTTGGACACCCAGTAATAAATGGGTTTGTCTTTGTGTGTAAGGGATGCCATAATGGCTCAGTTCCTTTCCTACATCCTTCGAATACAAAGTGAAAAGTTGTTTCTTTGAGAACAGACAAAACTACAACCCTTTACATGGATGTCACGGAGTGAGGTCAGGTCACCCCATTTTCCGCTCTAAAACCCAGTCATTTCTCACATGTCTCCTTCTTAATATCCCAAAACCATTTCCTTTCCCTGTTCTACGAATACGAAATACTCTAGGATTCTAGGAATAATCATTCCGCTCCAACCACCAGATTTGGTTTGGTTTGATTTCATTTGTAAGAATATACAACCAGAGAGCCTTGGAGTTTAGTTAAATGTTAGATTCCAAGGATGCGAGAAACCCAGGTCAGACTACATCCACTTGTCCCGATCTTCCGTTCATAACTGCGACTTTGAGTCAAAAGTGAAAGCATGCTTTCTCCACACATCAATTCTTTATTGCTCAACATGACTTGTTCAGTTTATTTCATTTGTATTTTAACCCTGATTGCTCAGAGATGCATTCACACACGTTCAGACGTTGATTCTCGTACATTTCAGACTTTTAGGCGCATAGACTACTTCGCTTCGAGCTAGAATGGAATAGAATGTAGTCTAATGTGTTCCACTTTGACTTATTGGACTACATTGTGTACAAGGTATAGAATACAAGGTATACAAAGTAATTTGATTTTGTGGGACATGTTGGGCGTTGACATGGATGTATTTACCTGTGCCTGTACCTGTGCCTGTGGTCGTCCCTGATCTCAATTCCTGGACTGACTTCCATTAAATCTAAATGCTACATGGAAGGAAGTAATGGAAGAAAGGAATGAGAGTGAGGGAGGAGTCTATAGTGTGTATCATGGAATGGATGAGGATCCTGGGAGTAGAGGAGTAGAGGAGAAGAAAAGAGAGAATAAGAGAGTGAAAGAGAATGATTGATTGAGTTGAGAGAGACTCGGACTCATCTCCAATCTCCACTAATGTATTCCATGTTCTCCTTCTCTGTTTGTGTCCTATCTATGTCCCTATCCCTACCTGTGCTCTGCTTGTGCTTCTGTTCCTAATAGTCATAATGTAACTTTCTCTCCCCACGTTCCTTTTCCTTCTTCCTTTCCCCCGAAGGCAACTTTGTACTTTGGGCTAGAGGGTTGTGTCTGTATGCGTGTGACCCTGTGCATGTATTCTCTCTGAACATGCGCCCCCTTCCACTACTTTTACTCCAGTCACTCTAACTCAGATTCCAATTCCACATAGTAGTCAATTGTAATGTAGACTCCACAAGTCACTAAATCAACTCTTCTCATTCAAAACGCTTTCTCCTCAAGTCTTTCTCTGACTCAAGAGACCAAACCAAATCATATCGACTTCAACTCCTATTTTTAATCCTGTGAAGGGAAAAAGTGAAGAAGAAGTGGAGGAAGAATGAGAAGAAATAGTGGTAGGACAAATTCGAGGAGAGAGATGTCGAGTTGATGGTGATTATGTGGTTTAGTTTCCTCGTCTTTCTCCTCCGCTTCAACTCCAACTCCTTAGCCGGGTAATTAACACATTCTCTCATTCATTTAATAGTTCTGGACTCAATTAGTTGTCCATTCATTCATTCATTCAATCCACTCCAACCAAAACCCAATTAGCAAGACGATTTGACATAAACAAAAGAATTCCGAGCCAAGACTTTCTCCTGTGAAGAAATGTTGAAATGTGGAATGGAAATCAATAGCGGAGGTGGAAGAAAGTGTGCGCATGTATGCCTATCCTGTGTGTACTCGTACATCAATCCTTACCCGTGTGTACCCATGAGAACTGAGTACCCGTGTAGTGTTAGTAGTGTATTCCCATGCTCTGCTCTGCTCTGGACTTTCTTTGTGTCTTGTGACATAAATATTGATCCAAGAGAAAGTATCCATGTAGATGTAATACATGGAATGAAATGGATCATCCCATCTCATCAACATACATCATCTCCTCTTCAGAATAGAATCAATGTGCCCATATCCTCATAAATAATGAGGAGATGGGAGATTATGATTATGAATGATAATGGTGGGAGTGGGGAGTGGGACAGAGTGATGATGAATGGTTGTTTGTGATTTATCTACAGAACGGATGACTTGAAGGCCTTGAGTCGAAACATCACCTCCATCCTAGACTCATTTCGGGAGAATTATGACAAGAGAGTTCGTCCCAATTATGGAGGTTTGTCTCTCTCTCTCTCTCTTCCTTCCTATTATCATTATTCTGTTCCGCACAATTAAACACAGCTCTAAAATAATAGAAATCGATTGATAGCTTACGATCAATTTTTAACCCTTCAACTTTACGGTTCTAGTCGACTTTGTGGGTGAACGTTCATTTGTATTGAGCCACCCTGTATGAATGTACAATTTTACAATACCATGAATATGAATGTAATAGTAACTAACGTAAGGGTTGTTGTGTGTTCAGGTGAACCAGTATCTGTTGGAGTGACAATGTACATTTTGAGTATTTCCTCCGTATCTGAAGTCAACATGGTAAGTTTAAGTTCAATTATAAATCTAGCTTCTGTTCCCGTTCCCGTTCCCGTTCCTGTTCTTGACCTTTGAACCATGTGATTGTTGTACGTTTCAGGACTTCACGGTGGACTTTTACTTTCGACAAATGTGGAAAGACAATCGACTTCAGTTCAAGGGTCCAAAGAAAGTAGATACGCTGTCTGTAAGTCCGTCTTGCTCTTAATTGGGATTTCTATCATACACAATGTCCTTTGATTCACATGAATTTGAATGGATGACAATGACAGGTGAGCTCAGAGTTCTTGGCGAGCATTTGGGTTCCGGACACTTTTTTTGTGAACGAGAAAACGTCTTACCTTCATGATGCGACGACGAAGAATGAGTTTCTCCGAATCTCTCAGAATGGAGACATCCTTCGTTCAATCAGGTATATAATTTAACCTATCCTTTCTTCACCTTTCTACTCAACTATTTGGTAACTACTTATGTGTGGATTTGGATTTGTGTTCAGATTGACTGTGACAGCGTCTTGTCCCATGGACCTCAGACATTTTCCCATGGACTCACAGTTGTGCAATGTGGAGATAGAAAGTTGTAAGTCATTGATCCCTATCGTAGAGTAGATTGTTCCCTAATGGCATGATTTGAATGGTTGATTCAGTTGGGTACACCATGAAGGACATTCGGTACAATTGGGCGGCTGGACCTTCAAGTGTGGGGATGGGAGAAGTGTCTCTCCCTCAGTTCAAAGTCAGAGGCTATCGTCAGAAGGCCTATGAAATTACACTCTCTACAGGTAAACAAACACATCCAATCCTCCTTCTTCAATCTTATGTGGGAAAATAAACATTTAAGTCACTTTGTGCTTTTAACGTTTGAATTCAGGGAGTTACAGTCGCCTTGCTTGTGACATTCAGTTCGTTCGGAGTATGGGCTATTATCTCATCCAAATATTCATTCCCTCGAGTGAGCTCAAACAATACAATTATACAAATACTATGTCTCTTTACTTTGTTAAATTAACATGTGAATGTGATGTGAATGATTGACCTTTGACCTTAGGTTTGATCGTGGTCATCTCCTGGGTCTCGTTTTGGCTCAATCGAAACGCAGCGCCTGCTCGAGTCTACTTGGGCATCACCACTGTGAGTCAACAATGAAATGAATACAGAGTAAAGAGTGTTGAATTGTGTGTGTGATTTGGTTGGTTTTGATTTCCCCAGGTCCTCACGATGACCACGCTCATGTCCTCCACGAATAAAGCCCTCCCCAAGATCTCATATGTCAAGTCAATCGACGTGTTCCTCGGAACCTGTTTCGTCATGGTCTTTGCCGCTCTATTAGGCAAGCACCATCCACTAACGTTTCCACCATTTCCCTCATTATTTCTAGTTCCATTTAAAGTGAAAGTCAAACATGGGAATACTATAACTCCCCATTAGAGATCAGAGACCAAATTAGAGATGGGACTTTCACCAACTTTCTCCAATGATTCTTCTGGGGAAAGTGGTCAAAGTCTCTATCTGAATTCTAGAGAAGTATGCAATAGTACATAATGTGTGTGTTTTGTGTTTGGTTTGAGCAGAGTATGCGACCGTTGGCTATTTGGCCAAACGTATTCAGATGCGCAAAAATCACTTTGCCGCCTTGCAGCGAATGGCAATCCAATTGAAGAATGCACGGGAAGAGCATTTTCACACGCTTCATCATCGACACACGGTAAACGTCTAACGGTCGAAAGGTCTAAGGGATAGGGCTGGACACTGAAACACCCAACACTAGAGTTTACTTGGATGTGAATGTTTCTTTTTTTTTTTGTAATGTAGGAAGTTCGAATGAAAGAACCGCCTGGTCGACCTGACCACGATCAAATCTTCGAAGAGGACAAAATTAGGCAATTAATTCCAATCAATCCAAACCAAATCTGTGGAATTACACCGTCAGATATTGACAAGTACGCTCAGCATTATGAATTTATTTGAATGCACTTAAACTTAAAGACTAAAAGTCCATGAGAGTATGAGTATGATTTTGATGTTTAGGTACAGTCGAGTGGTGTTTCCAGTGTGTTTCCTGTGCTTCAACCTCCTGTACTGGATCATCTACTTGCACATTTCCAACGCCAATCCCAATGGCCTAGTCCTTCTCGCTACAAATGATGAGTAATAAAACAAAACATAATCTAAATCTAAATTGTATGTCAAACAATTACCAACGCAAGTCAAAGTCAACACGTATTAATAAATTATTTTACATTTTCAAATCATCTGAGCTCTTTATAATTATTTCCGACCTTAAACTACAAGGTATTCAAGGTGCAACAAATGAATGATGGATTCTGAATTCTGAAGTAGGCGAATACGAATGGGCTCCGCTAACCTTCTCACTCGACCTAAGAATTGTGTTACATTGGATGTTGTTATATAGAGACAATTTCCAGATAATCAGTGAACTCCAGAATACCAAAGTGATGATCGACTCTCTTGGACATACTCATGAACCACAGGATATTATGGATGAGCTATAAGGCTATCATATTCACTCTCAATGTCTCAATCCCAGAGTCCTCCTTGTTGAGCCACCCTGTAGAGTAGAACAATTACAAAGTATGGCCAGGGTTACTTTCCCTATGTAGGGAAAGTAAGGATGACTTTCTCCGTCACGCGTTTCAGCCATGGCAATTTAGCGCAGTAATACTGGGCCAGTACAGGGTGTTCCAAAATAACAAATCAAATATAAATTAATTTCACTGCCACTTTAGTAAGTAGGAATGCATGATGCTAATTCATGCATGATGCATCTGCCTATTATGCTTTGAGTTTGGGTAGGTAATCAGGCAATGAACTAAGCTCTATGCAAATGTCAAAGCTCCGTGTCCTTTCCCATGAACAAGATTGTTCTTCCCTGCTACATACATAACTGTGGAAATTCAGGGCAGTTAAAACAATGTACAACATTGTGCTAATTTTGGAGAATAAGTTAACTCAGTGGTGAAGGAATTTTGATTTATACGCAATATTTATTCGTGGATGCCCAACTAATGCGTAATAATTCTATTTGACATAACATACATTCGCAGTCACTATTACTGAGCATTGTTTGGCCCAGCTTATCATCCTGTTTAGATTCTGATTCTATCACACTAGTGCGTACGTGTCATCCCTCATCCCAAATGCCAAATAATTCAACTTGTTCACATTTGATTACTTTTTACATTGCGGACTATGCGGTAGCCGTAGCGGTACACGGCACGGCGACTGGGAAGTGTGGACTGTGGACTGAAGACTCCTCTAACTGGCACTATGCATGAGAGAATGTGTTAAAAAATGAATTTAATGAGAATGAGTTCGAAGAAAAACAAAGGTGACTCATACATGACGTATTTAATAGTCTGGCATTGCATTGGCATTGGGAATATTGGCATTCCCCCTGGAAATATGCAGAGGAGAGGAGTTGGGCATAAAGGGGTTGTGTTGGACTCAGGCTGTGTAGTACTGGTACCTTCTATTGTATGATCTCACCTGTGCATTGCCATTGCCTTTGCATTGTAATTCTTATTAGGGAAATGCATTGTAAGCATAGAGGCTCAAATCCACACACCTGCCACACCTGTTCCCCCTTTTCCTAGCATAGGAGTGATGAAAGCATGTAGAATTGAAATTGAATGTCCTGTTTCGCTTGACCGCGTCGTATTAACGCAAATACGATAATACCTAGTCGCATTTTGGTGAAGTTAACTGCTCCGAAGATAAAGATAAAGAGTTTGTGGAACTGGTGACTTAAAGTTTTGAAGTGAAAAGCAGAAATAGAAATATGAGTGGAACATGTCTTATCTACAAATAACACTTTTACTATTGGGACTCACAGCGAGTGTTATCTCTCCAACGAGGGCCAAGTTGACGATCGACAAACAGAAACAGTGTGGAGAAGTCGTGTGTCAGGGTGAGACTAAATCAAATCCTATACTTAAGGTCTTCGTTTTAATGGATGAGAAAACCGGAAATGGTTTAAAATAATGGTATTTATGAATTATCCTCTGTAGAACACACCTTCTGTGATCCAACGGATCATATCTGCCGACCATGTGATGTAGTTTGCAATAAAAGTGATCGGAATCACGATCCGAAACGTTGTGAAGCCGACTGTCAAGGTTAGCAAAGCCATTCTCACAAGGAATCACAAGAGGAATCAGTCCTCGGATATTTTGATTCGAATTTCTTTAGATTTTATATACCATCTTGGAATTCTCTAACAAAAAGTCATGAATGCACATTTACTTTTGTAGATTACTTGCATGACGAAAAGTATGCAAATAAAGCAGTGAACTCTGCAGTGGAGAGTATCCAGAATGAGTTGTTCATTCTTAAGATATTGGTGGGACTCACGCTCGTCATCTCCACCATCGTTCTCATCCTCCTCATTGTCATCATGGTCAAATTGAGTCGACGAAAACGAAATCGGAAACCAGTCCCAGAATTGCCAGCCGTCATTTACAATAACAAGGTAACAACTTATTCTTAGGAACCACCCTGTACAGCTACATATAGTAAGATAAATATAATAGTGAGAAATACAATGCGTTAACGTCCGGTCTATTTCCATTAAATGTTTCTAGTATGAGAAAACGAGCACACCAGTTCGAAGGAGCAGGTCAACGGACAACAATAATGATTTCCGAAGAGAGCCGTCCGAGTCCACTCTCCCAGAATATTCTTACGACAATCCAAGTATGATGGCACTCCCCTCCCCTGCTCATCATGTTTGAACGACGCC
>JAQGCB010000670.1:0-19498 GCA_034698835.1 Protaphorura tricampata
GACTCTGGCCACGTCAATTAAGTACTTGGGTCCCGTCTATTGTGCCCCAAGTCCATCATCATCATCAATGATTCCGACCGAATTGGATATTAGAAAAAACAATAGACTTTTCTTATCCGACAGTCCAAGCCTGTAAAATTGATATACAGTATACTCTCTATATACGGAACTCGAAAATGCACCAAAATGTGTCCAATAAAGAGAAAGTTTAATATACAGAAAGTGGAATAGCAAAGTAGTGTATGCATGGAAAGGGAATTGTTGCGTTCCGGACATTCTGGTCGGTATGAAGAGGTGTACGATATGGGGGAGGTTGATATATAGAAATTCCAGTGTATACCTGATCCGACATCCGAACCTATGAAAATAAGTCGATCTCTTTGATACCAGATCAGTGAAATTAATTGGCAGTGGTTTTTGAGTTCGTGTTGGTAGTAGAAGAGTTGAAATTGAAGGGTCATCCCTCCGGAAAACCCCGAAGAGTTTAGTCAAAAGAATACTAAAGTTTGACCTCTATAGGTCAAGTTTGAGTTAAGAGGAAATTATTCCAATTCTAGCTCTAAAAATCTACAAAACCCTAATTTCAATGAAAACCGCGGAGGAAGGTGAAGATGGTCGAACCGTTTTAACCATGAAAAGGAAAATTGCTGGAATTCTTCATTATTTTGAACCCCGTTTCAAAAAAATGAAATTAAAAACGAAAATGGAAACGATTCAAATTCTTCGAAACCGGATGCTTATGAAACTTAACTTGTCATCGCGAAAATTTAGAAAGTCAAGGGAAATTGGAAGTAGCCCCTAAAATTTAAGGTAAGTTTATGAAATATTCTTTGAATTCTACGGAGATGAATTTGACCAGAGTGCACACATTTTATTTAATATGAAATCCCTCCGTTTGAAAATAGAAAGGACTAATGACTTAGAAAATATTTTAAAAATCGTTGACCATGGTCCAACTGTGTTCTCCGTTAAATATCATTGGGATGATGGAATAGACACAATTTTGCATCGTGTCGTTAAAACAAATACTGAAGACATGGTTCGTGTCGCCGTGGAAGAAATCATCACAAAATCTGAAGGATTTGATGAACAAGTAGTGGAATTTTTAAATTTTGAAAATTCTGAATTTCAAACACCAATCACTTTGGCAGTCAATTGTGATTGTGGAAAGGCAGTCAAGTATTTACTTGAGAATGGAATAAGCAAAGGGTTGGATGTGAATAAAATTACGACGACACGGCACAGTGCATAGTCAATAGCAGAGAACGGAAAAATACTGAAATTAAAAATATGCTTGTCGAACATGAAGCTGAACTGTTGAGTTATAGAGTGGCGCCTCCGATTTAAAATCTCTGATGTCTTGCGTATGCATGCATATGTTTTCTCTGTGTAATTTAATTAATTAATTCAAACAATTATAAAAGATTAGAAGTCACGTACATGTACCGTTTTGATTTTATATTAATCGAACCGATTTCAATCCGGACCACGTACAAGAATTCGCGCAAAGCACAATACACAAGGTATTGCGTATTGCGTACTTTTCCTTTAAAAATATGATAATAATATTTTTATTAATTTACATTGCGCCCCGGAAGATTCCTACCTTCTTAATTGTAGTAGGGAAAGTGTGCAGGACATAGTTCCCACATGCTATTGACAATCCTAAATATATAACATTAATTAATATAATAAAAATAATTGGCCTATACCGTGGGTCAATTGTTCAGTAAATATGATGTACCTCTGAAATCAATCCGCTGTCAATAACAATAGCGAAAAAATTGTAAACGGATTCTATGTGAAATTATTCATTATGCTCATGCCCAGTCTGCTGATTTATATCTTCAGAACAACAATGAAGTGCCTCACTCGTCAAAATGGCGGAAGCGGCCCCAATATTTCCATCCACAGGCAATGGAATTTGAGTTCCATTTATTCCATCCGTAACAACATTCCCCATTTTAACGTAATTCCCAACTTTTTGACAATTTCCGCACCTTGAACGCGCAATATATCCATTCGTTTCAGCAGAATATTGAACTGTAATTGTCTTAGCTGGAATCGCATTCATTCCATTTCGTTTGTGAAATTTATGGAGTGCGTGTACTTCTGAGCAAGAGGGTTCACCAGCCAATGCACCGCGAAGAGGGGGAGCTCGCTCCGGAAGTCTCTCATTTAAAATTTGTTGAGCACTTGGTACATCCCCTTGGAACGATTCCATCCCAGCTGCTTCCCTCAATCTAAAGTTAAATCCAACATGCTCGTTCCCTTCTACATCAAGCACAACTGTTGCAAGGCTTGCCATATTCTGGTCGCCTGTCAACATTCTTGCATTTTCCAAAGTTTTTGCCGCATTGGTTAGACCGTCCGACAGAGAATTAATGCTTTCAACCTCCGTCAGTTGAAGCTCGCCATTTTGCACACCTTGCCGAAGTACTTCTTGTAGTGTTGCCGTCTGAATTTGATTTACCCTCCTGGCTTTGATATATGCCGATATCTTCTGGTAAGCCTTAGCATAGCCCCGACCAGCTAATCCGTCGAACGCTATCCCGACTGTCCAATCAAATACATCACCGACTTTCACGTTACCATCTATGGCATTGGTAATAAATGCGACGTGACCATAAGGTCTGTATTCTCCCTCTATTGCAGACTCCACCCCAGTTATAATCCCATCCATAGCTGCACCACCACCAATACCTGACAATATTTGACCAAATAAAAATATTATTCCACCTTTGAAATATGCATCGAAGTTCTATTAAAGACATTACCACCAGCAACAGCTCCAACAGGTCCCCCTAGTAAAAACCCGCCAATGGCCCCTCCAGCAACACCAACAGACCGTGATGAGGCCTTCATTGCATTGTCTCCACCCTCGCTATCACCACATAGATAATGTATTCCGCCTTTTGCATGACCAACGACTGGAATTCCATCCGCCAGGTTTGACATACCCTTGACGAAGTAAAGTTGAGTCTCTCTGGCATATTCTGGTTTTCCAGCAATAGCAGCTCCCAATGATACACCTTGCGATATAATTGGACAGCCACGAATAAAATTCTCCTGCGTTATCCTTGCAGCGTCATTATCTCCAGCGATGGCTTGTACAAGTGATTTTGCTTGTGAAATCACGGGGATACTGTCCGTATTTCCCATATCGCCAATATTCAGCTAAAACAAAAAATAGAAAATCCGATAAAACATTAATAGGCTGGACTGATCGTAGTAATGTGCTATCTCAGTTTAACCTCATAGATGTCAAATGGGGGGTTATTATCGAAACTTAGAACGGCTTGTACTTATAACTAACACTACACGGTCGCAAATTGTTCAAATTTCTATTCATTCATTTTTCGTCTGATTTAAAATTGACATGATACATTGGTTATATTTTTCAGGGTGGCCCAAATAATTTTTGTATATAAATTCTATTTAAACGTTTTGAGCGAAATTCTTGTAATGTAATATAAGAACGAGCTGAATACAAACGGTTTGCAACTTGTATTTTGCGAACTTATGGTGACATTTATCCTAACATCATCCCAAAACTCAGTACATTGTTTTTTATCCCACCGCTATCCTCAACATTAGCACTCAAAAAATATAGTCATTGTTATACTAATTATTAAAGGACAAGAAAGCTCAAATTGACTGGACTTTGGATACGCAACTTTGAATATGGGATACTGTCTGTATTTCCCATCGTGTACGGAAAAATGAATAACCTACCACAGCCTGTAGAAAGAAATTCGCAAATCGAAATACCGTGAAACTGGTTATTTGGTGTACAATTGCAGTTTCAACTAGATGTCTACGCCGAAGTTACAGTTATTTCTGTGGAATCCAGGATAATTTTATATTAACTAGAACTAAACTTATAATGAAGCTTAGTCTAGGTGATACTACTGCTAACGCAACACAGTCTGTTCAATATTCTGCATACTGATAGTTTTGTCCGTATACTCAAAATTATCTAGTCGTCCTAAAAAACATTACAAAGTTAGTGTGAACCGACTCAGTACGTATCTAGTGGAACCCGAAGTAATTTGCTAGACGCGTAATTATAGTTCTAATCTATAGCATTGTCAAACTGATAAGAGGCGACAGCATGATCATGGCGTTCCGTTCTGTACTAACATTTATCATGTCAGTCGTATCTAAAATAAAGTAAACAAAGTGCTTATGATGAGTCGACATGGTTTACTGTATTACTTCGACTGTTTTACTTTCAATGCGGAATTTCAGTAATGGAATATTTTGAAAATGACAATTGACAATATGTCTGTAGAAATTTCTGTGGTAGGATAAAAATCCGTAGTCCAAGGTTTGTAATCAGCGCCTTAACACTAGATTTAATAACCAAAAGTAAAATGAGATAAATATACGCTTGTTCTGATGACCAGATGATTGATCAATATTTAATCAACCATCATCAGATGTTAATCGGTACTATAACTGACAATTATCTGATAAGGTTTTATTAGACACTGATCATAAAAGTTACCTGACCTCACCTTACACATTTGTATGTATGTCGTATGTTTTATGGGAGTGAATGTAATAACTATTGAGCTACACATTCAAGCTGATGAGCCAGTAAGGCCCATTGCAGTCTCTCCCTGAACACTTTAATATTCTGGATTAGACTCTCCCTGTAAATCCATAGAAAACCAAAACCAAACAACTGCACAGGAAATGTTCAGAGGTTTCGTCTTCCTGTCCGCATTCACCGATTGGATACGCTACCAAGCCCATTTCTTTCAAATGTTTGTTGAGCGAATTATGCCCAGTTATAATCGCAGTTAAAAGTCGTAAGGAGTTGCGACTCAGACCAGTACAGTACTTTCCTATCACCCTATTGGGCTCAGGAATAACCATTCTGGTTTGTCTGCAGTCTGGTTGTTTCCGCCCCGCCATAACTCACAGGACAGTCTCCTAACCCACGAGGATATGGCAGTCCCAACCATTTGCTCTGAAACTGACAAGACTGGTTCCGGCCCCACAAAACTAAGTTCTGTAGCATGTTTCGCCAGCTCATCAGCTTCCTCATCCCCCGTATACCCACTGTGAGCCGGTATCCAGTTTCGCTCTACCTCATGGTTATCACATAGCTTCTCTAGCGCAACAAAATACTCTTTGACCAGACCCGGCACAAACGACGATCCAGTCAGGACACTTAGTGCACTTAGACAATCTACGTAGAGACATATTTTTTGGTTACCTCCGTGATCGGCCAGTGTACTCGCTGCCTCAAGGATAGCAAGCACCTCCGCCTGAAACACTGTGACATAGTAGCCTAGAGGGGTACACATAGGTGTTTTTCAGGGTCGTAGGTAACGAAGGCTGCCACAGCTCTATTCTCAACACGCGACCCGTCAGTAAAACAGGTCACGACATCGGTTAGGTCCTGGAGAGCCCCCTTCTCCCACTCATCCCTGGATTTGATATTTACGGAGAAACGCCTCCCCAGTGGAAGTTCATAAATCACCTGATCGCAGGGAAACTTAATTTCCGGGATTCCAGCGCTCAGTTCTTCACATAATTCCACGTTTAGTTCTTCCCAGGCCACTCCAGCCTAGGCAGTAGTCCTTCCAGAGTAACCTCTTCATTGTCTGAATTGCGACTTGCAGATGGAGCTCTATCGGTAGAATGTCCAATAGCGCTTCCATTACTGCCGTGGGAGTCGATCTCATACCTCCACAGATGTGCAGAAGTGCAACTCGTTGCGCTTTCCTCAACATTTTCAAATTGGATTTCTTGTTGACCGCAGGTAGCCAGACAACTGTTCCATAAGAAACTGCCCATCTTACCACCGCGGTGTATAGCCATTTGCACAAAGCAGGATTAATTCCCCACCTCTTTCCTATCGCGCGCTTGCATTGAGCCAGTGCAACAAGTACTCTGGTTGCCTTACTCTTGCAATGCGCGTTCCAGGTTAATTTGTCATCCAGGATAACGCCTAGATAACGATATTCCTTGCTAAACCTGACGGGCACATTATTAACCAGCACCTGTCTCGGTTTAACTCTTTTATGGATAATGAAGCCAAAGTTATTGTTCGAGATTGAGAGTTTCAAGAGTCTTCAAGCTGGCCATATCAAAAGATAGGATATCATACCTACATAGAAAAAATGAAGCCTACAATTTCAAAACTTTAATTTGTGAATCAACCAATGTAACACTGACACAACCAAACTAAGTTCTTGTTGACCTTACCTTGACCTTCGATAACCGTATCCAACAATTCTTGTGAACTTTGTGTGATATATATTTTTGGTCTCCTCGTATAGTAAAACACAATACGAAAGGCGAGACTATGACTTGATTTTTCCGTCGTTATGTTGAGTTGGACAAATCGGCCGCGCCTTTCGTCTGCTCTGTCGTTCGATATTTATTCGGTCGTGCAAAAGATTAATCTGTCGTGTGTATCGGTTGATCAGTCGTTCGATATTTATTTTGTCGTCCGTCTCAGTTAAACCGCCGTTCGATATTATTTACTGTGTGCAGTTTGATTATTCTGTACTGCGGTTTGGTTAAACTGGCGTGCATTTCGGTCAAACCGATGTCTGACATTTAATTTGTCGTCCGTCTCGGTTAAACCGCCGTTCGTATTATTTCTTGCGTGCAGTTTGATTATTCTGTCGTGCATTTTGGTTAAACTGGCGTGCATTTCGGTTAAACCGTTGTCGGACATTTATTTTGTCGTGCGTTTCGGTTAATCGGTCGTGCGACATTAATTTTGTCGTGCGTTCTGCATAATCTGTCGTGCATCTTGGTTAAACTGTCGTTCGATGTTTATTCTGTCGTGCGTTTTAATTAAACGGTCGTACAATATTTATTCTGTCGTGCGGTTTGGTTAATCGGTCGTGCGACATTTATTTTGTCGTGCGTTTTGGCTAATCGGTCGTTCAATTTATATTCTGTCGTGCAAATGATTAATTTGTCGTGGAACAGAGCTAATTTGTCGTGAATGAGAGCTAATTTGTCGTGCGATAAAATGGTACCCCTTATTATTAGAGGTTAGCTGGAAAGCAACCCATTCTTCATGATAAATAAGAGGAACTTTACAAGGGCGTCGAAGCATAGAGGCACGGGTCTGGGTCTGCCCAGTCGTTTCGTTGTAGTGGGGTTCGATTCCCCGGCCATAAAGAGAGGTTCTTTAGAAAAGATTGCGAGGGTTTTTTCGTGAGGGTTTTTACCCTCCCGACTATGAAAATTTTAAGTCCTGGGCCAAAACCCAAATGGGTGTTGTCTATTCACTTCCTGCACGACAAATATGGTGTATTGTTCTAGATAAAATGTGGGAGCCCGTTTCTACATGAGAAATGAGCTTTCAATAGTGCCATGCATGCTAGAGTGAATGAATAAATTTTCTCCAAAGCTTAAGCTTCAAAAACTTTTCTTTGAAAATGAACAATACAAAATTTATTACAATTTTGGAAGCTTCGTTTTGTTGTTGTGTGCGTAAAAGGTACTGTGTTGTTACACTTGATAATATCCCAGTTGTTAGTAATTAATTGTCACAATTAATTTTTAATTAATTATATACGCAAGCATAAATTATTATGTTTAGAATTGTCTGCCACAACAGCCTTTGCTTTACCATCATAGGTTTTAAGTTTCTTTGTGATTTAAGTTATGATTTAATCAATAAATTATAAATTACTTAATTAAGAAATATGAATGAAAACTTGTTTTGGAATTTAAAAGCACAACAAAAATGTAATACCACATACACATATACTTATTAAAAAATTCTAATTACTGAATACATTAAAATATTTAATAATAATGTCATGAAAATTGTGCACCCTGACCCTGCCTTTGTCTTAAGGCTCAGTTTATGAAACATAATTAAATTTTTGAATAATCGATACAATTATTCCTTTCGTACCTACCTAAACAAAAGAAAACATACAAAAACGTAAAAATTGAAACAAATAACAAAAAAAGTACAAAATAATATTTAAAACTAAATGTGTTTAAGAAAGACACAATTACTTACGAATTAATTAGCCCAAAACACCAGAACAATTAAACTAATTAAAACTTGAGTTAAAAACTAAATAAATAAATTACTTAGAACACATTCATTACACATAGAAATCTATGAGCTCGGGGGCTAAAAGCGCATGGATTGTGATATTTATTTATTGCTAAACTGAAATACTACAACTAAAAGCAAAAAAAACAAACACAAAAATGAATAATTTATATAGGTATAAATAAATACTTAAAAAATTGAATAAATATGTAAATAAATTATATTCCATCTTTAAATTCTGTGTGAAATAAAAAACAGAGTAAGCATTAAAAAAAATTCTAACTTATGGCTGCTGCTTGGTTTTTTTAAGTTGCGGTTATTAACGATTGAATATTATGCATGCTGCTATATTCGGAGCGCCGCGCGATAAGTTACCCACGCGGATACGGACATGGAATTTTATTATTATTATCAAGAGTTGCCGGTTGTCTTCTTGTCGAAACGTCATCGGTCAGATTCCGGTTCACATTGTGTTCCTGAGTTCGATTCTTCAAATATTCGCGAATTGCTCAAAATCGCTCTCACGGATAATACGAGCGACAGCTTTGTAGTCATGATGTTTCTTGTGAGCACTGTAGACATGAGTCAAAAGTGAATTTCGAGAGCTGTAGACTCGTCCACAAATTATGCATTTCCCTTGGATTCGTGCACAATGAACATCTTCCATGTGTCTTTTCAGAGCAGACAAACTGCTCAACACTTTGCTACAGCTGCTGCATTGAACGTAGCGTTTGACAGTTTTCCTCAAGCCTCTGAAAATATTTTAAAAAGTAAAGAAAATTAATTTTTAATTTTTACACTTATTCAATCAATTCAATGTCCAAAATTTAGTCAACTGCTTGGTGTAGGCGGAACTAATTACTGACAATTGGCAAATTGTCATACGCGATAGTGGCCACATTACGGATACCATCACGTATTGTACAATAATAGTCTGGAATGGAAAAGTTATTCTACACCAAACAGTCGAAGGAAGTTTGGACATTGTCGTTAATATTATCCAATGAAAAATCAAAATGTGAAAAATCAAAATTCCAAAAATAATCAAACAATAAACACATGCAATTTGTAATATCGGATTTCACAAATTGTGTGGAACAATTCACCCGAATAGGAATAAACTATTGACGAAATGGCAGTAAAAAAAAATTGGGAAAAAAACAAACATGTTTCCCCTTTCCCGTGCCTGCGAGTTTAAAAAAAAACTGAAAATCAGACTGAAAAAAGAACCAAGAACAAGGAAAAATAGACACACGAAAACGAAATGAAAACGAAAGACATTATGACAAGGTGGGGTCATTACATCATCATGTGCCCCAAGACGAAGTCAGTCTCTCTGTGGACAACAAGTGCTGTTGATTCCTTAAGCTCATAAATGTTCGGCAAGTTGTATTGGTACATCTTAAGCTCGCAGTCTCTGAAACACCCCCATACGAATTCCTCTTCTTTCGTGTCACAGGCTTCATTATACCTCCGCAAGGAGCTCCCCGTCTTAGTTTCCGGCATCGGAAGACTTCAGGACGGGGCTGCGAGGTCCTTTTAAAAAAGTTAAGGAATGGAAGAGTTCTCAACAGCTCAGCCATTAAAAAAGAATCAAGTGTATAGAAATCCTAACAGCTAAGACTAAGGCTATATTGATAAAATTCGAGAAGTTCGATACCCTGTGATCAGGTACTACTAACGAATTCTGCATTGGAATGCTCCATTTCAGGTGGCAGATTCTAGTGCGGAAAATGATTGTTCGTCGGATGGAATCCCTGCTTTAGTATTTGTAAATTGTAATAGGATTGGAAAATGTAGTGAAAGTGATAAGAAAAGGAAGGAGAAAGTTTCGGAATAAAATAATGTACAATGTGAATTTGTACGAACAAGTTTCTCCAGAGGAAAGCAATTTCAGAAAAGTACGAAGATCTTATGTTAAATTACATTTTGGGTTGAAGAGATGTATGAGGGACTTGGCCGACCTATGTGTTTGACATCCACTTCTAGTGCATCGAAGATACAGTATTGACTGTGACCTCGGATTCTTTGAGGGTCTCCACATTTTTTTCATCGCTCCACCGCACATCTCCCCATTCTTCATTCTGTCACAAACTATCATAGGTGGTTGATCCGGAATTGAATTTGAACTTTGGTCATTTAAAGGGGGAGGAAGTGGTGGTGGAGCAAAAAGTCCATCGTCAATGCCGAGGTCACACTTGTTTTCGTTTAGGATTGCCCTTTGTATAAAATTTAAGCAAACCAAACGAATTCCATGAATTTCTTCGTCTAACCTCTTTATCTGACTCAGCCAAGCCTGACTTTCAATATTAAAAAATTATAGTATTCATTTGGAACATCCCAAGTGTATAATTTGAAATATATTCGAAGTGAAATTCTTAATCATCAATATAAAGCAGTACAGAGACAGGGAAGTAATTGAAGAAGGCTTTTTACAAATCGAATAATGTGTCAGTCGACTGACAACAGTATGAAATCAGAAATGTTCGGGATTCTTCATCCAATAGCAGAATTAGAATTACTACATTTGGGTGTCAAAACTTTATAACGTTCGTGTATTCTTAGCATTACGAGATCCTTGTGCTCCTTATGTTGTATTTTCTCAAGACCAGAATTCGATAGTATAATGCTAAGTAAAAGAGTCAAGGCATTAAATAAAAATGTGTTAAACTTACGGAGGGTCATGGAGATCGTAGGGAGAGAGAGCGTGTCCCAGAATATGTCCTTGAGGAACACCGTGTGACATGCTTATGCTCATGTTTGGAGTGTGATGACCGCTGGAAGATGATTTCAACGGTTCTCTCATCATACGCTGAAGAATTCCTTCACTAAGACTCTGAGTTGGTTTTACTGAAGTGGTTGAACTTTGATGTTTGGTCAAAATTGGACGGAGTCTTCGAATGTCCATCCCTGATGATGATGTGGAATGTTGTGGATGTGATGAAGTGGATGAATGTGGCATTCCCCAAGTACCTTCTTGAAATGAAACTTCGGGTTGGAATGGAAAACCTTCCCCTTGATCATCATCTTCGTTGTCTTCTCCTTCGTATTCAAGAATCTCATCCTCGTCTTCATCATCCAATGAAATCAATTCTTTCTCATAATCTAGATGTTCTGATTTCATGTCACTGTCAATCTCTTCACGGTCACAGCTTGAACTTGTACTTGGATTGTCACCCATTCCATAGCTTTGCACCTGAAAATCTGCTGTGGAAGATGGAATGTGTTCATGATCACGATCACGTTCTCGTTCTCGATTATCACGTGCAAGTGCGCTCGCAATGATGCTGGAAGGTGTGGCAGTCACCACGGGAAGTGATAAGGGTCTTCTATCATCAGACGGACTGTCGTTGTTATTTAATTTCATTCGTTTTGAAGGCTCATCTTCTCCGTCTGGAGATATACGCTTTGAACTAATTGGGACTTCACTCGTCAAGTCCTGGCAAATTAAAATTGGCAATTAAATTTTGGAATGGGGTTATATTTGAATAATCAGAACCCGAAAAAGTGAAAATTCATACCTCATCATGGTCAAAGTCCATTCCTTTAATCTTGAGAAGTTTTGCGACTTGAAGAAATGATTTGAGAGCTGCTTGATTTATTTTAATTTCACCTTCATAAACGAACTTGAGAATATTTCCCAAGTCTGATGAGCTGACATGTGGTAGAAGTAGGACGGCATGTTCGGAAGGCACACTCTGAAATAAAAAGTACAAATAAACGAAATGTCGTCCTTCTTCCATGCTAAATAAATACAAGTTAGTGAAGTTAGTTCAATTTAAGTTCAACCTAAACTTACTAAAAGAGCTTGTTTCAAGTACGGACTACTTGCGGCGAGAATGAGACGATGGGCCTTAAATATTTGTCCCTCGGATACGATGGTAATGTCAACAAAGGACTCTTCACGGAATATTTCTGAAACTGAGCTAAGGATAGCCTGTCGCTGAGCATCCCAACGTAAATTGAGTAAGGGATCATCGGCCATCCTAAACAAAGAATTAGGAAATCCAATTGATTAATAAAATATGAATATGCAATGCACAATGCAGGAAGGGTTCTTAGTAGCTGCAAGGCTGCAACGGCTGCAAGCAATTATATTCCCTAAGTTTAAGATGACCCAAATATGTACTTGTGTGTTATAATGTGTCGAGACGAGAGTCAGAGTATGAAAAATATTTCAAAACAAAAATAAGCTGAGAAAACAAAAACAATTTAACTGAAATCGGCTCAGCGCTAAAACTCAACCTGATCGAAAACAAACAGCTCAAGCCAATAACATTTGATTTAACTGTAACGGAACGAAAAGAACATCTTCTGAATTCTGGCCAAAAAGTAAATTCCATTGTAACTCGAAATTATATTTTTAAAATAAAAAAACCAGATATGAATAGTCAATTTACCACTCTCGTGTAATATTAATATTAAGTGCATGATTTGAAAGTTTCTATCGGTTAGTCTGTCGGTACGGTATACTTCCATCACTGCCTAATTCTCTAAAAAAAACGACACACTAACTGACTAACATCACGACACACATTATGTTATTTATGTGTATGGCTCATGGTACATGGTTCCTACTCCCTAGTTTTAATACACATTAACATTACATACAACAGAATCATATCGTTAAAAATTAGTATACCTTATCGGGTATATTGTTTTACACCGAAAGTACGTTAAATCTGAATCTGTACATTTAAGTTTAAATGCGGGTGGCGCAAAGATACATGATACATGCAATGCATCATACTATATATTTTACAGCACTTCACAACGGCAAACGGCATACTCAGTTCGTGCGTTGTTATTTTGTTCAATCTTATAACTTATAACCGGAAGTACTACTAGATGACCCGAATTCTAATTCTGTAACATTAACATTATATAGTGCATAACATGACATACTTTAACTGAAGTTATCGGTTATCACTATTTCCACTATATAAAATTTTCCACGGCCACTCGTACACATAGAAATTCTGTCTGGAGGTGGAGGAACATGATTAGTTGTAATTCCCAACATTATAATTAAAAATCCATAGTCAATAAGTATCAAAACCTACTTACTTTCTTTCTTATACAAATTCCACCGACCGATATGCAAATATATCCCAATTTCCGGTACGTACAGTACGTAGTAGTACACAAAATTGACAGTTTCAGTCTCAACGCATCACCATATTATTTATCCTTTGACGTTTCGCATCCAATCCAATTCCACCAATGCAATGTAATAACTATGACTAACACTAAACACAAATATACAAATTCGTCACAAACACCACCATAGGGTTAAAAAAACAATCTTAATTAGTTTTTCTTAGTTAATTTTTGTGATGTATTTGTAGTAGACGTTATGTAGGTACGTACGTGGGCCGTTGTCCTTTGGGGTGAGCGTGGGACTTTCTAATCTGAGGTCGTCGTTTCTTCCCAATTCCCTTGCGTCGTTTCTAACCAAAAGAAAGACGTCTAGCTCTAGCTCACTAGTTCTACGTCTACGCTGCTCTAGCACAGCAAGCACTATGCACTAGCAGATAGCAAAAAAAATGCACCCCAAGTGTACAGAAGAAGATGGAAAGAGCTAAATAGCGGAATGTGAACATTTCTAATAGGAAATCCTTCCCTTTTGCTTTGCTCATTTTTTTTGCCCCTAAATTGCCGCCGGCAATTCTAAACCTGGACTCACAACAAAATCATCCCACGGTTCACGGCTACGGCTACAACACACGACTACGACTCTGGCTGGGCTACAATAACAAAAGGAAAGGGTGTCTCGGATTTCAATCCCTATAATAAAAATTTAACGCATTTTAATGGCATCAATGGCTGAGTAGGCCAGGCAAGGCCAAGTTATGCATGGTCGAGCTCGCATTACATTTTCTCGTGAAGTAAGAGGATGGAAATACGTTTATCCCAAGATTTATAAATAAAATAAAAAATCCCCCAAAAATATTTGCGCGCAAAGCACATCTGCTGCTTTACACGCAACACGTGTGTAAATGTGTACTGTATGTTCCTATGTTCAGTAGTCTAAAAGTCAAAGCATTCAATTTACGAGGAAATCCAGACTTTACGCTATCCTCCACAAGTGATGGAATCTAAATGTTATGGACTCGAGTGGTGGAACATATCGGCTTAACCTTTCACTCTCTCACACCATACTGCTAAAACAATAGTCTAGAGAAATTACGGCATTGTTTTTGCGAACCGAATTACTGTACATGTGCGTAAAAAGTTGAATATGAACGTTAACATTAAGAGTATTTAAGTGAAGGAAAAGTACGTATAGCGTGCGTAATACGAATCATTCATCTATCATCCACCATTCAGTTTTGACTCTTGTCTTTTAGTCTTGAGTCAGTGTTTTCGATTCTTCCATGAATTGGGTACACCCTGTAATATGATCTGGTAGATGTAAACAACATCTCAGGTAAGACAAAGCAAAGCAAAGGTGAGACGCGAGTTTGGCGTGAGTGGAATGACCCATCGCGTAGCCGCGTGATAATTCGCGCGTGAAATTCTTCATAAGAGTACGAGTACACGGCACGGCGTGCTAGATTTATGCGAAATATCGTATGTGTAGGTCAAAATCAATGATAAAATAGTATAGTGGTGTATAGTGTGTGATCGATATATGTGCTTCAATTCGAGTGATTAGAAGTGCGTGTTTTACACACTTGCTTCCAATCAAGTGATTAGAAGTGTGTGTTTGAAAGACATGCTTCCAATCAAGTGATTAGAAGTGTGTGTTTCACAGACATGCTTCCAATCAAGTGATTAGAAGTGTGTGTTTTAAAGACATGCTTCCAATCAAGTGATTAGAAGTGTGTGTTTCACGGATATGTTTCCAATCAAGTGATTAGAAGTGTGTGTTTTAAAGACATGCTTCCAATCAAGTGATTAGAAGTGTGTGTTTCACAGACATGCTTCCAATCAAGTGATTAGAAGTGTTTGTTTTAAAGACATGCTTCCAATCAAGTGATTAGAAGTGTGTGTGTCACGGATATGCTTCCAATCAAGTGATTAGAAGTGTGTGTTTTAAAGACATGCTTCCAATCAAGCGATTAGAAGTGTGTGTTTTAAAGACATGCTTCCAATCAAGTTATTAGAAGTGTGTGTTTCACAGACATGCTTCCATTCGAGTGACTAGAAGTGTGTTTTACAGACATGCTTCCATTCGAGTGTTCTATATGTATGATTCCATTCCGGTCCTCTGAAGGGGAACAAAGTTCCCCTTCTGGACACCTCGAAAAATACACGATGAACTTTTGGTCTAAAAAATACATGACATAAAGACATAAAGATAAGACAGTTAACCATTTTTTATTTTTGAATTGTTTATTTTGACGTCGACATACAATTTTGCAAGAATTGGCGTCGCGGCGCGGAGCCCGCAGACCGCCCAGCTAGGATTTCAAGTCTTGTGACTTTTGGGATCAGCGTTTGGCACATTTTACGATTTCACTTTCTTGCCGCTTTTATTTTATTCCGGTTGTGAATTTTATTTGAGTGACAGTGGGTGGGAGGAATTCTGGTCGTTCGTCATCAATTTGGTCAATTTTGACCTCCAGATTTGGACGTTTTTGAATTTTTACTTTGACGGTGAGGTGACCAACGGCTGGTGGTGCCAAAGACAAGATGTTTCGCGATGGGGCCAGTCGACGTCGACAGTATGACGATGGGGATGAAGGTAATTTCAATTTTATTTTATCATTGTAGATATTCAGTTCGAAATAAAAATGTCAGCAGTTTTTACGCAATGACGCCTCACCCAAGCTACCGTGTTACAGGTCTGGTATCACTGGTACCAGACGTGTTACCGTATCAGGTCACCAGCACGCACCATTAATGGATGGATGTATTTTTCAGGTGGACGTTATTTCAATAACAAACGGCGTAAAATGGTTTACGCCGAGAAAACTGAGGAGGATCCAATCAAAACGATTATTCTGGAAGTTGGAGATCGGGTAAGTATTTATGTGTAGACATTTTAGTATTATGCTTAGCCATAGTATGGCAAAGCTATGGCCGATTGATTGTCCCGGTGGAGCGAGGAATGCGAAATTGGCGAAATTATGTACATGTGAGATTTATGTTTTAACTGTATGCACTATTTATTCCAGGAAAAAGGGCAAATGGAGAGTGGAATCGAAGGAGTTGCAAAAATGCTTGAAGGAGATTTGGGAACTCAAAAGGCGAAGATTTTACAATTGTTGACAGAAGTTGTGACGACGCTGCCGGAGAAATGCAGCATTTATTCAACACTGGTTGGATTGTTGAACGCGAGGAATTATAATTTGGGTGGAGAATACGTGGAGTGTGTCGTGAAGACTGTGAAGGAGCAATTGCGTGGGGAGCAGTGGAGTTTGGCCCAATATTCTATCCGGTTTATTTCTGATTTGGTCAATAGTCATGTTATTTCGGCTACTTCTCTGCTTCAGCTTTATGATATTTTCATGGAGGCAGCTTTGGATACTAGTACTCCTCAGGTTTGTGTATATTTTTTTTGGAAAGACGTTCGAGTTTGCGTTGCGGTTGCGGTAACTGCTTTGCTTAGCTTTAAAAACTTTATTAACGACCTTTCTCAATTTTTAGGTACGACGGGACTGGTTGGTGTTCACAATTTTGAACTGTCTACCTTGGGTTGGTCGTGAATTGTATGACAAAAAAGAACAAACAGTTGAAAGACTGATGATTACAATTGACAATTATATGAAGAAACGGAAAAGAAATCATCTTGCGCTTCTTCGTGTATGGGCCAGCGATGAACCTCAACCACAAGAGGAGGTAATCTAAATTTGAAGAACCTACTGAAATTCTTTTAATTGAAATGAAATTCCTTTAAATTCTAATTTCTATTATATTTTTGTTCTAGTACTTGGACTGCCTTTGGGCTCAAATTGAGAAATTGAAAATGGACGGATGGGCTGAGACTCATATTCTGCGCCCGTACATGTCATTCGATAGCATTCTTTGCGAGGCACTTCAACATAATTTGCCATTAATTCAATTGCCTCCACATCAAGATCAAATTGTATATCCACTTCCAAGCGTTATTTACAGGATGTTTGACTATACTGATTGCCCTGAAGGGCCTGTTCTTCCTGGAGCTCATTCAATTGAACGTTATTTGATTGAACAAGAATTGAGGGATATTCTGGAAAAATTACATCAGACTCGTCGAGAATGGTAACTAATTTGTTGAATTTGATTTGACTGTGCGTTTTCTTGTATCGAATTGAAATATTTTGAATCCACAATATTTTTCTTGAACAGTGCGGCGGCTTTATTGGAATACCCACACGACAACAGAATGCCATTGGAGTACATGATTGTTGAAGTTTTATTCGGTGAAATGTTGAGACTTCCAATGTCACAGTATTTGCAAGTTTGCTATGGGTCCATTCTGATTGAGCTTTGCAAGTTACGACCATCAATTATTCCACAGGTAGAACATTTACTTGTCATCTTGTGTTGGAAATTCCACGAATTTTGTAATAATTTGATTCAACTTATTTAGGTTTTGGCACAAACAACTGAACTCTTGTTTGATCGACTTGAATCTATGCAAGTGTCATGTATTGATCGCATCGTCACTTGGTTTTCATACCATTTGAGTAATTTCCAATTTCGTTGGAGTTGGGACGACTGGGCGTATGTCATCAATTTGGATTCATTCAATCCGAAGCCAAAGTTCATTACGGAAGTTGTGAGCAAATGCACTAGGTTCGCGAATCTAATCCTACCTATTTTTTTTAGTTTTATTGGTGAGATCATTTTAATTTTTGGAATTACTATACAGATTGTCTTACTACGAACGAATCGTGGAATTGCTTCCAAGGAATTTTGAGCCATTGATGCCGCCACCATCAGAACCAATCTACAAGTTTGACGCGGATACCGGTGTGTTTTATTTTTAAATTCCACACTTTTGAAAGTTAGCCTTTATTTCCTATATTCCTGTTGACTTTAATATTATGGTATGAATTTCAGGCACAACTATTCTTGGAATTCAACAAGCAACACTTTTGCAAGCTGCTTTTCGTGAGAAAATCCCGATTGATGAAATGATGGAAATCATGAAACAAGTTCCACACCCAATTGATGGAGAGGAAGAATCACACAATCCATTGGCAATTGAAATATTCGCACAGACACTATTTCTTCTTGGATCTAAAACTTTGACTCATGCACACTCTGCAATTTCCAAATATCAAGTTTTATTCAGAGTAAGCTCAAAGTCAAACTGAATGAACTTACGTGGTTCGATTTGTATATGACAAAGAATTAAACGAATTTTAATTATTTTAGATGCTCGTTGAGAATGAGGAAGGACAATTGTGTGTTCTCAAATCTGCTTTCGACGTTTGGAAACATGATTCTCAGATGTTGTCTGTCGTTGTGGATATGCTTCTCAAATATCAGGTCGTAGAATGTGGAGCTGTGGCTAATTGGGTTTTCATCAAGGAAATGCAACCAGAATTTATGAGGTAGAGAATATTTGCGTGTATTTAAGAAAGATTCCGGTCAGATCAGATATTTAATTTGAAAATATTCAATGAAATTGTTTGTTGTATTGATAGAATTTATTTGTGGGAGATTTTACATTTGACGATTCGAAAGATGAGCAAACATGTGTTGAGACTTCAAAAGGAATTGACTGAGTCTAAAGAGAAACTTCGCCGTGCTGAAATGAATTCTAGTGACAGTGAAGCAGAGGCTGATGAGGATGGAACAACCAAGCCAAAAGACCCAAAAGACACACCAACAGAAGAACAAGTTGATAAAATGGAAGAAAAACTTGAGACCGTGCAAGCCAATCAAAAGAATTTGTTCTTGATTGTGTTCCAACGTTTCATCATGATTTTGTCTGAACACATTGCTCGCTGTGACACGGATGGAAAGAATTTCAACACACCATGGTATCGTTGGACGATTGGGAGACTTCAAGAAGTTTTCATGCAGGTAAATTAAATTCAGAATGGATGACACATAAATTTAGATTATCCATCGACACTGGATACCTTTTATTCGGATTTTCTCTAATAGAAACCCGGGCTTCTATTTACAAAATTAAGATCAACGGGTACAGCTTTGCCCTGCTTTCTCCATAAGCACGAACGGTGAAACTAACCGGCTTGTATTAGAGACCCGACCCGGTGTCTATTGGAACCCAGAGTTTGCGTTTATTAGAGAAAATCCGGTATATATGTAAACTGAATCCGAAATCCGAATAGGCCCACAAGTGTCCTGATCCTTGACCAAATTTTGGATTTTCTTTTGAATAATCTGAGTTTTATAAGAAAGCTTTTCAAAATTGTCATTATTTTGGGAGTGTCATCGTATTGTTCTATGATTTTTTCAGCATGCGGACCAAGTGGCTCTCTACAGTTCAACTTTAGAGACTCTTCTTTTCACACAAGATCTGGACAAGAACATTCTAGATCG
>JAQGCB010000671.1:0-19490 GCA_034698835.1 Protaphorura tricampata
TATTAAGACGAATACGTTTTCAATGCGAGAGTTTGTCAATTTTGAACATGATTTATACGGACTCGGCGTGACTGAAAGACAATAAATTAAAGTTTGCAATCAAAAATGATAATCAAATATTGTGCTTTTGTTGGCTCTGAAGAAAAATGGTAGCATCCGTCGGCATTTGATTCGGTGTCATCGTTTCATTTTTAGAAAAATCCGGGTCTAGACCGAAACATCTGTACGTGAAATTTTTATTTCTTCCTAGAAATTCTTGGATCATTCTAAACAAACGAACATTCTATTAGACAAAAAAACTTTCACACAAGTGAAAGTATTTAACTACCTATGAAGTAAGAACAACTAAAATAATTTTTTCCGCCAATGAAATCTTCAGACACGCAGAACATATGGATTGACGAATTTGGAGCATACAAGATTTGTCGAGTGTGACAGTGACACGTGAAAAAGATTCCTTGCTAAATTACACATCATTAAGAAGTTATTTCTTAAGAACAAGAAGGAATTCACCATTCCAAGAATTTTATGACGACATGCCTAGCCTACGAAGGTGAAACTGGCAATATAAATAGTAAAATGGTTCGTTCGTCCGGCTCAAGGTCACTAAATTGACCACTGTTAAATAAAATGGACAAGTCATGAGTAATATAACCCGCCTTGAACCCATAGCCGTGCAGCGTGCACCAGGCCTAGTTCACAATAGACGGAGGTGTCAGGACTCAGGACTCAGGTGTGATAAATTTTCTCATTAACACATAATAAAATTATAGAAAACAAAATGAAGCTAAGAAAGCACAGGCACTGTATAAATAGCACGGGGATCTCCGTCCAGAGATACATTATGCCTTGACCGGTGTTCCAGTTCTAAGAGCGCCGAAATTTACGTAATAAGTTTTTTAAAGGTATTTCCAGAAAATAAAAAGTCTAATATGAATTCAAAAACGGTGAGTAAAATAAAATAGTACATTATTATAAGTTCAATCACACTTTTCGGGTCATTTGATTAACTCCCACAAATTATTTTTCATCCAGATAATCCTCATCGCAATCGTGATCGTCACGGTTGTCTGTTTTGTACAAGGAGCAGTTGTACCAGATAAGACCAATGCTGCGGCTGCGACATCCGACGCTGATCAAGAAACGGCCGAAACAATCATTATTGGATTCCCGAACTATCGTCGAGGTTATAATAGAGGATATCGTGGATACGGCGGAGGATATGGTGGATATGGTGGATATGGTGGATACGGCGGAGGATATGGAGGTTATCGTGGTGGATATTATAGAGGATACGGTTAAAATTGACTCTCAGAAAATAAACAACAAGGTCCACTTGTCTACATATTACGTGTACTGTACATAAACCAGAATTCTTTCTTTGTTTAATTACTATAAGTATCATTGTTGAAAATGTAACGAAATAAATAAAAATACCGTTTTTGCGACAAATATTTCAAATAAATTAAATTCCACTTTTCAAATACGAATAAGGTTAATTATTATTTTTTTCAATTCAATTCAATTTAAAAAAAGCTCAGTCGCGGATCACGGTGGCCCAAGAATCAATTTGGTTTTACCAAAAATACGTCCACATGGGATTCACAAAATACCAGGATTAAACTACAGAGAGTATTGCGCATATTTGATTTAACTCAGAAAACCTGAATAGGTGTGGTACTAGAGAAGTAAGGTTCAAGTCAAAATCAACTAACTATATTTTACAAACTGGTACACGAATTAAATTTTTCTAAATATTTTGACTAGAACGGCACATTTTAGTAGTAAAATCGGACATGTTCATAATTTTGGAAATTGCAGAATAAAAAGCGAAGGAAATTAACTATGGAAAATCTTGTAAAATTCTCTCAAGTTTTTCCCACATTACTCAACACAGGGAGAGATATTGATCGGTATCTACGTTTCTTTCCTCATATCTATTTTTTAAACAAATATGCTTGAACACAGTATTATTATGTTGAATCGGTGTGTTGGCGACGTAGTGTCAAGATAAGAATCGAAAACAATTAAAAATGTTTGCTAGAAAATACGTCACGAAAAAACGTGATCTTGGTCTTTCCCGAATCAGCAGAAAAGTTTCAAAAATGTGTACACGTTTTAGAACGACCCGGATGTTTCTTCTTTGTATAAGCTTGAGTTTAATTCTAATAAGAGTTACATGTAAAATAGACTCAAAAAGACCAACTGCAGAATTATTAGAACAAGATTATGAAGATGACCCGGAAATCACTTCATCGGTTTATCCAGAACCAAAACATTTGATTATTGGTGACAACTCATCGGAGTTTAGTGAACTTGATCCGCCCAATTTTAGTCATTCATTAGAATTTGATGAGATTGAGAAACACAAACTTAAACTTCAGGGTATTGAAGAAGAGACAGATCGACTTCTGAGACTCATAGCTGAACTTGAAAATCGAAGTCCTTCCATTGAAAATGAAATTTCTGACACGAATTCAGGCGAAATTGATAAGAAAAATATCCGGAATTTAACAACAGTCGATACAATTTCTGTCAATAATCGGTCGCTTATAACCGGAAGTCCAAATCCGTACTTAAACGGAAGAAACGAGTCTAAATTACAGCACAAGTTTCACGAAACTGAAAACGTCCGTAATTTTACAATTTTGGAGTTCCTTAGGAGTGTTAGTCCACCAATGACTGTGGCCACAATCAGACCTGAAGTGAATGGCCGAGAATCGAGACGAAATGAATCAAAAGTTCTGAAGGACACTTCTGAATTGGACATAAATTCTATCATTGATCCCTTAATTGCTGCTGATTCATCGAACGATGATACAGATGTCAAGATGGTAAAAGGAAAACCAGTACATCATAAAAAAGAAAACAAAACCGATGACGATTATGAGAACCGTCGCGATAGTACGCACATGCATAAATCGGTTTTAAGATTTGGGTTATCAGAATATGAAGATTCAGAAATTCAGAAGCATGTAGAAAAGCTCCGAGTAGTTGAGGAAAAAACGAATGCGCTTCAAAATTGGATAGCGAAACTTGAAAATACGGGTTCTATTGTATCAGACTTGAATGACTTAGAAGAATTTGACGAAATGGACGAAATACCAGTCACTGTCACTACTCCTAAAAATGATCCAGGGATTTTTGAGGAAACTGGAAATCGGGAGGTTTCAGGAGTGGACGCCAATGTATCAGAAAATAATGGGTCCCCCAATACAAATAGACCTAGCACAGTTCATGTTTTTGCTCGCCCTAATTTAGGCTTGGTTAGAAATGACGATCCTGGAATGAAAATCACCGAGGATGTTACAGAAAATAAAACGAACAAAGACGCTGTCGATATTCTGCCCAAAGTTAATGACACAAATAAGAGTGTAATGGACTATGCTCGTCCAGAATTATTGCAAAGAAAGACAACGGCAGCGTCTTTAGTCCCAAAAAGGAATTGGGTAAAAGAGAAAAATACGCTTCAAGATTTAGGAGTAATTGGTGAGATCGAGCCTCACGAAAAGCGAGAGGTCAAAAAACCATTACATTATTTTGGACACGTAGAACCATTTCGTCTAAAACTCGGAAGAAAAATTGGTAAATTCAATAACATTTTTAGAGTAACGGGATTACAATGCATTCGGCATAAAACTGGGTTAATTTGAGTTGACCTAATTTTTTATTTTACATTTTTGTAATACAGTGGATCAAGACGTTACGTTTGGTCACACGGACACTCCATTCAATTTAAAACCATGTCCTAATAGTGATTTTTGGAATTTGAAATTGAAATTGGAATTTAAATTGACCTATGTACGATCACAGCAAACCATTAGGGGATACATACACGCGGTTCTCAAATCATCGGCTCCACTTATAAAATTTGCAATGCAATTTGTGACTAATAAGGGGGTTTACTTTGGTCGACTTTTCGAGCCTGATCACTCGTTCAAATGTGGAGATCCTAAGGAAGAGCATTGGAATTTTGAGAAAAATAAAATCCACAACAAAGTCTATGAAATGCCCAAACGTACCAACGGTACAGATAAAGTAAGCAGGCCCAATTTTTTTAAAAAATCCAACGCTCTCTGCTCGTACATATTTTTTATCGTTAAAAAACAGGTCACGGTCACAACATTCGAGTTCAAATCTCCAAAACAAGAGTTACATTTCTTCTGGCGTTTTACCCCGATGGAAGCTGAGGAAATCGCCGAGGGTTTCCAAATTCAGTACAAAAAAAATCATCAAATTGAACTACCTAGTTTGAAAAATTCGAACATATTTTTAATTGTGTCGAATTGTCTTTGTAGAACGTTCAATGTATTTTCCACACTTCCGACATGTTTTGTTCAAGGATTCACTCAACTTTTTAAAGGGGATGAAACACCATTTGAACCCGTAGATTCTCCATCCGGAGAATTTGATTGTCATAAGGATCCAGTCATAATCCCTGACGGTTCACCGTCCACTCCACTCACCCTTCATCCAGGGTACAGAGAATTGGTTCTCAAGGCTCGGTGGGATTTCAAACACCGCCGTGGTAAAAATCTTAAAAAATTGTATCGGTTTTGTAGTGCCGGTATAAGAATTATTTATGCACCATGACCCATGACCCGAGAATTTCATACGACTATACTACTTCATAGGTTTCTGCCCAAGGGAGAAGTTATTTGGAAAACTCCTAATTTGTGACCCGCCCGGGAAACCTGACCTCCTAGAATTCAATATATTTCGAGTTTCACCAGAAACGAATGGATGGGTTCATATTGTGGTCAAGGTCAAGGATTCAAATCTAGGACTTTATAGATTCGTCATGCAAGCAGTGACAAAGGCAGGGTTCATGGCTGGGAAATGGTTAGGGAAAACAAAGGGTTGCAAAGGTCAGAGTAATAAGGCGGACATTGACATGAAGCCCAAATCCGTGGCTCATTTTCAGGTGCCGAAGTATCCGCCTCTAAAACGGGTAAGGTTTAGGACAGTGTTTGGACAAGGACGGATGAATAATGGACCATTAATTCAGACGATCATTTTTTTATAGAGTCCTACGATGGTAGGAATAGAATTTGCATCTCAACGTAAAGAACACCGGTTATTTTGGAAGTACAATGTGGATGAGGCTAAAGAAGTCTCCAGAGGTGTCCAGTTCCAGTGAGTCAAATAAAATGGAGTCTTTTTTGAAAAATTCGAAAAATAATTTATACAAAAAGTTTATTTCCACAGTGTATTTTTACAACCATTCAACTATGATTGTTATCTGGAACTGTTCTCTCCAATATACAAACTACCCATGTTCACAGCGGAAACGAATATCACTGAAGCATTCAAAAAACAGCTCCCACATTCTTGTACTAATTCAAGTTTGGCAGTAGTGTCAAAAGACACTACGAATATTTTACGTGTTGATCCAAATTACTTCAAACAATGTCGTATGGCTGGACCAATTGGAGGAACTGCAGCAATATTGGTAAAATTACCACCGACTAAAGCCCCTGGTATACCGGTTAAACCTCCAAAAAAAATAACAGATGATGAAGAACCTGAGGATGAAGAACATAAAGATTACGTGAATGTCAAATTCAACAGGGCACAGAGTGACGTAAGTTTAAGAAATGGTTACGACCTCATTTTTGGTACTGGTTGGGTCTGTGTGATGTAAATCCGAATTTTTATTCAGGCTGAGAAAGTTGTGTTCAACAAAAGGGCGTTCTATGATGGTTGTGGGGAAAATAAGGGGTGTTTCGGTGACCCTATGGGTTGTATTCAAACAAGAACTTGTACAGCTGCTGTTTCTTACCGTAGGAAAACGGATAGATGTTTATTTGAGGTCATGGGAGAAACTGGGAAGGTCAGAGAATTTATATTAAAGAATATCCCAGGAAATTCGTGTAATATTTCTGAAGTAACAAACTGTCTGTAATTCTGAAATGTAGTACATTGCAATGGGACTTTCACGTGACCGATTTATGGTAATTTTCCAATTTGAAGTAATATATGGTAGAATACTCAACATTATTTTGAAAAACATTTGGTTCCGTACAGGACGCAGACAGTGTCGTGGAGTGCGTCCGGGAATCTAACAATATTCGAGTCTACTCGTCTATGAATTTATCGAATAAGAAACATTTCAGAATGGTTAGTGTAATTCAACTGTATTGAACTAAATTAAAAAAATAACCCAACAATACTCTAAATACAATTTCGTTGAATAATTTCAGCGAAATCATTCATCATTATCATTTTTGAAAGGATCCTACGAGGGTGGTCTTCTGTACTGTGAGTTTGAAAAACTTCGCATTACAACATTTAAAACACTGACGTTTGATTTGGCAGCAGAAAAATTTTATATCCTTCTGGTACACAGTATATTTATATAGAGAATGTAATTATATATAATGATATATTAATTTTTAATTTTTTAAGGCTCGTGGAGATACTGGACGGGATGGCCCACGCGGTACGTACGATACACAGATATGCTTTCCGATAGAGATAATTTCATGATTGTCTATGATTTGAATGAAATTATTTAGGTGACATTTACTACCACTCGAAGGGACAAGTTTCTTCACCGGAGAAGTACATTTTGATGGAACAATTCGGGGTAATTTTGTGACGAGTCTACGTGCTAGTAGTGTTGTCCAGAATTCTACGCTTAAATCTTTTAAGAATTTCAAAGAATTGTAATGTAAATTTTACTCACAGAAAAGTCTCATGGAAATAATTCTACAAAATTTCCATGCTATATCTTTCATACTCACATGGCTCTTCCTGATTCCAACGTCAACATTTATGGTCCGCTATTTCAAGGAGACTTATGTCGACAAATTCATTTGTAGTTACAGCATATGGTTTGGGGTAACTAAAAATTAGATCATCCAAGTTTTTCCTACACATTAGCTTGAAAAAAAAAACTAATTTCTGTATGTACTTATTTGAAATCAGATTCATTTTCAAATGATGATTGTTTCTGTAATACTAACAATTCTTGGATTCGCCTCGATTGGTGCGGCCAAAGGCGAGATGCCTGGAAAATCTCCAAAATTTTGGAGGGGTTTTCATAGAATCGGTGGAGTTATTCTCCTTCTAATAATCCTCGTACAAATGACAATTGGAATAGTCATATCTTGGGTCAAACGTGAATTAAAATGGCTTCATCACATTCATTGTGTACTTGGACATCTTGAGTTCATATTTGGAGGTAACATGAAGTTAAGTAGTGAGAATTTTGGACATTAAATAAGTTGAACTATTTTGATTCAATTCTAGTCGTCATTATCTACCGTTCAAAGGACTTACGTTTTGGCCTGCCGTGTGCGACCAGTGGAGTTATAATTGCGTATTGCGTCGCTTACGCCGTAGTTCATGCAATTATGTCGGTAAAAAGGCAGAAAGATTAATACATACATTAAATTTGAATGAGAAAAGTGTATTAATTTAATATTTTTGTAGTACCAAGTCTGTTATGTTGATTTTGTGCAAGGGGCCTTAATTTCAAGAGTTTATACAAGCCCCGGCTTAAGACCATGCCGTATCACCGAGCGTGAGAGTGAAGCACCAGTAAGTTTTTGAAAAAATTATGGCTTCAAAAATAAATTAAAACATCTGAATGAAATCAAATAGGGAGGAATTGCAAGAAAAACTATGCTTTACGTTTTCATCATAGTCCAGCTTCTCATTAGTGGTATAATTATTTATATGCATTTGGCTGATTATAAAGACTGTGAAGAATTAAGACTGATAGAAGGTAATCCAAAAACTCAAAATGACAATATTATCACAAAATAGTGGTTCTATAAATTCATTTCTATTTTATTGCTATTTGTTTCAGCACTGGAAGTGCCTGAATACGATGACTAAGATGCGGATAGTGATTGACGGGGTTTTTATTTATTTTAAGCTAATTTTTAAAATGCTGAATAAAAAACGGTTAGAAATCGACACAAAATGATCCGGTATTTCTTTCAAATAAATAATTTCCTGAATGCAAAAATAAATAATCAATACCAAAGAACAAAGGCAATTTCTAATGTATACTTTTCGAGCATAAAATAATTTCGAAAATAAAATTACGATGGGAAGATCGAGGTTTCGACTAAAAAATTACGCGCATAAAATGTCGAAGCTCGGAAATAAGTATAAGCTGCTGTTGCCATGTTGTGCTTTCTAAGTTGACCTGGCTAAAAATGAAGAAAACATCTTTGTTGAGTTGGTTCAAAACAGGAAATAAAAAATTATTTCCTAAAAAATTAGATAAAGGACACGCTAAATTCAGACACTTGCAGCGGTCAAGTGTCTTACTGCTCTTGCGATTCGCCAGGAGCAATGGCCACCGCCCCCGCTGCCGCTATCGACCTTCCTCCACCTACTTCAAATTTAGAATGTTTGGAACTTCATCTCAATTTCGCTACAAAATTTGATGAGAATGAACCAGAAATTGCATTTTGGTGTGAGTAGCAGAGCAGTAATTGTTTGATTTAGCGTTTAGTAGTTGATTCGTGTTACAGTTACAGTGGACTCTCTGTCTCTATATACCGAACACGAAAAATGCACCAAAATGTGTCCAATAAAAATAAAGTTTAATATACGGAAAGTGGAATAACAAAGAAGTGTATAGAAAGGGAGTTCTTGCGTTCCTGACATTCTGGTCGGTATAGAGAGCTGTACGATATAGGGGAGGTTGATATATAGAGATACCACTGTATATTAATCATTCTCGTATACCCTCTGTTTATCGTGTTAATTTTGGTTGCATTGTTGCATATAGCGGTATTCCTACGATTCATGATACATTTAACCAACTATGTTATGTCTGACTAGGCCGAGTTTACGTGTATCAACGTGGCCTTTACAAATTGTGTGCAGATGGAACAATCTGGGACGAAAATGAATTCATGGCTGCTTTGTATACTCTATTGGCCAAGACGCGTGAAGAATCCGACAGCGAAGTGATAAAAAACGACCATGTTGCAGAAATTTATTTTAAACAACTTGTTCTTGAGAATTTTGACGCAGCTGAAGAGCAAGATCATTTAGAAGTTTTTAACGAGTGAGAAAAATAAAACGAAATTATAAAAAAATCGAATAAAGATAAAATTTTGAAACTGAAAAATATACATGTATGGTCATTTTAGGGCACTGGTATGCACCTTTTTTGCTGCATCCATGTTCGCTGACGTTCTTGGTGTTTTCAACGAAAGTTTAAAGGTTCCCGAAGCGTATGACCAAATCAGGAGGTATGCCAGATGGAAGACATGTCAAATCCATACTTGTTTGAGCAATGGAAATGTTCCACGTCGAGGGATCCCGCAAGATATCGCCATCAGACTTGGCATTGTTGACGAGGATTTTATCAATAATAATGTCCGAACTCTAAATCCTTCCAGTTCAATTGCTCTTGAAATTGAAGATGAAAGTGAGGAAAATGAAGAGACAACTAATGCAGGTTAAATATTTCTTTACAAGGAAACTACTTTTCATGTAAAACTCAGAATACTTTAAAATCCAGGATTCCAGAATCCAGGAAAATCCACATTACCTTGTAATTCTTGAAATATTTTTCACCATATTTTCAGAACCTAATGTTAGCGACACTGAGCCTGACCCACCCACCTATGAATCGGAAGTCAGTACAGTCAGCACTAACAGCCGCAATCGTGGAGCTCGAAGTCCATTAGAATTAGAGTCTGACAGCAATATGGAGAACGAATAACTTACAGATCAAAACCGTTTTCTAACGAATCGAATCAATTAACCGTAGCTTTCTCGCACAAATTTCTAAATTCCAAAAAGTAAATGTCGAACAATAAACACTAAAATCTGGTGTTAGTCCAGTGCTCATATTTAATCAATCACGTAGATTGATTTTATTATAATTCTTTCCACTTAGCAAAAGGAAAAATATTTATCCAAGTTTATAAGCTGGAATAATGGAGTGATTAAATACAATAAAATTCATAAACAAAACAAGAAATAATATAACATTATCTCTATCCATATAAGACTCCTTCACAAATTACTATTTCCTAAAATCTAGTGACACAACAGTAACAGTACCAAGAATTGAAAATTACAAAAATCATTCTGTGACTGCAATGCAATGAATGTAAATATTTTTTTAAAATATCAGTTCAACCAAGATGAACATACATTTACTTTCAAAAATATAACACAGTTGGTCAACAAAACTGAGCTACTCTAAAATAATAGAGCAATATTTTTTTTACAATTGGATCATCGTATCATTCAGTACGATACCAAAATTATAGTACTTTTGAAAAAAATTGAAGAAAAAAAAATCAAAGTAAAAAAACAGCATGAAGCTGAGATATCCAAAAGTCACCGCAAAGAAATGTGGCCAAGTGAAAATACCAAGACCATTGCGTGGGGTAAATAAAATGTCAAAGAGTACTACAACAGGTATACAGAGAATTAGAACTACTTAGAAAATACTCATGATTCCTACTAGATTTTTTTGTCAAAAATTACTCAAATCCTCAGTGAAACCGTTGGCACATTTATTGGAGCTTATCGAAGAGTTCAACAACGAAGAGAAATGAAACTACTACGTTATCAATCATTGTTCGAATTTTAGAGAAACACAAATCACCAAATTAAAAGAGGTACAACTAAATTATACCTGAACTTTAATCCCCATTATAAACTTCAACTGAAGACGTTTCGTCACAATTTTCACAGAACCAAGAGTACCCTCGTCTTTTTGGAGTATATTTGAGAGGTGGCTTGAGGCAAGAGAAATGGAATTCCAGTTTGCACTTGTCACAACTGTTCATGCAAGGCAAAAAAAGAGTTGAATAATAAAAAGAATAGTTCAGAAAATCAAATGAGTAAAATGAGAATGAAAATTAGATTAAGAACTTACGTCACCAGGCCTTTAGCGCTATCAGATTTTCCACAAACATCACATCTACCCGCTAAAGGAGAACTGTGACAGACAACAGTATTATAATTCAAAGAATTTGCAAGTGGTGGACCAGAGAGAATCATCAATTCTTCAGTGGGATCCCAAAAAGTAGATCCACTCGAAGTACTGCCGGTGTCCTTTGCAACTATTTTTTGTTTTCTTGGCTTTTTCACAGTTGACTGTTGTTGGTCAGTAGGGCTGAAAGAGTTCGATCCTGGACTTAATGGTGAACTCAAATCCCTATTTGACGGACTAGTCATCCATACACCTGGTTGTGGCTGTCCAATCGTAATGAGTCCATGCTATTTGAATTGAATAACAGAATTACATATTATGAAATGAAACTCCGGGTGTGCAAGCGAAACTTTGCAATTTAGGTCCCGTTTTGATATTTTCTCAGGCTTACTAGTTAAGCTTACTAGTCGCAGATAAATTAAGCTAGTCGTGTGATAGAGATTACCAGTTTTAAATTGGGTTCAGGTGGGCGGCCCTGGGCCGTGCGGGGCGAACCGTCGAATGTATGCATTAATTTAAAAAAATTATGGTTGAATACTGTGGGACCGAAAGAAAATTACGTATTCCGGCATTTCAAAAAAATTGCAGTACAGTTGCAAATTAATGCAAATCTCACTCGCGTTGTTCTGTGGTGTTATGAACAGTATACAAGAATGAGGAAGATGCGAAGTGAAGAGTTTAATTGGAATTTCACAGAACAAATTCTAACTTGCCGGCCTAATAACCAAAATTGGCTAAAACCGCATCATATTTAAAAGTAGATAATTGGTCATTTACCTTTGCAGTTGCATCCAAGTAACCAAAGCTTGAACGTGCGTCAACTCTATTCTTCTCCGCTACAGTCAATCCAGATGTTCCTGGACTGGATTCTACACCAGCAGCCTCCTCCAAATCAACTACTGCGATCGAACTTTGTGCAACACCTGAATGACCTGAAGCCCTGCGCGGTTTTTTAACTGTGACTGGTGTTTCAGGTGATTCGTTCGATTTTCTCTTCCTAGGCGCCTGTTGCTGTTCTTTCTTTCTGGGTGGACTTTTCTCAGGTTTTTCTTGATCTTTGTCAACTTTCTCTTTCTTTAGAGCAGGGCGCCGCCTTGGCTTCGCTTTAGTTAAGTTTCTTCGACGAGGTGTTCTAGGTTTTCTTGTTGGTTTCACGGGAACAGGTTTGGTATCCACAGCAGTGTCCGAAGGATCAGGGCTGGGACTGCTGGACACATCTCTCTTATATCCAGTGCTCGGGTTCACAATTCCATTTGGTAGTTGCTCCATTTTTACACTCACTTGCATCTGCTGAAATAAATTTTTATTAATTACAATTTCAAAACCAACAACGACACAAGAAAATTATTCAGGGTACTCTCGGCTAAGTAAAATTAAAACGAAACTAATGAGATTATTCGAGATGAATACTATTACTGGAGAACTCACATCAGGAATTAATGGATGAGTTGAACTTGAAGTAAGAGACCCAAGATATTTCTGCTCCTTTCTAAAGTCCTCATCATTTTCTACGTCACAACCCTCTATAGAATATTTGGCTGGTCGTTTGATGTTTGTTCTTCCACGGAGTCCTCTGGGAGCTTCTGTGTCAACTTTCTGTTCTGGTTGAGTTAAATCAATATCCCCACAATCCGAACACATCCTGAAATGAATATTTTTGAAATTTTTGGCATTACTAAACGATTTCCTAAACACGAGTTCTTAGCTATATACGAAGAATGAACGAAGAACTTACCATCCACAGAGTCTGGATTTTTTTGGCATTCTAGTAAGCGGTGGATCCAAGCAACCCAAGTGAAAGTGTTTTTTACAATGATCACATCTCGTTATCAAATGTTGGAGATCATTTTTGTTGCAGAGAGCACATGAGAAAATAGCTAGTCGGCCTGCGATTAAATAGAAATTATTTTAACTCCAAAGAGTTGAATATTCAAAACCACAAGACCTGTCTGTGTAAGACAGTCAGATCGCCTATATTGCTGAAGGGCAAACGCACAACTTAAAAATATTTTCTTACCAGGCGGAGGAGACCCCGTGTACGGTTTCCTGATGCCATTTTTCCCACGAGATCTAGAAGTAGGACTGCCTCTACCCTTTGGTGACTTTGAGCGTGACTGCTGACTAGGACTTGTTCGTCTTGGTGGACTCTTGAGTTTGGTAATATCTGCTCCACGAATCCCATTCAATTTCTTATTCCCTGGAACCAATTTCTTGAGTATATTTTTGAGTTTATTTATCTCTTCATCAAGTCGAAAGGTTTCTTCCATTACTTCCATGTGATTGAGAGCTTCATTCTCAAGTGTCATATTCAGAGCAACTTGTTTGTCATTAAGTGCATAGTTTTCCTTGTCAAGTCTCTCACACTGTGCACTCATTGTATCAATACGAACTTCACGATCAGCATAGTAAGCTGCAAACTCTACATTGAGAGCTGGCTGAATATTTAATTTTTTACTCACTGCTACAACGAGTCTTTCATTTTTATCTTCTAATTCCAGTGCTCTTAAATCGAAACCCATTCTCTCAGCCTTATTTTCAAAGCAAGCCAATGCAAAGGCGGATGTGAATAACATTCGAGATCTCTTCTTCTGAACAAATCCTGGGAGTACCATAGTGTTTGGTTTAGGGACCAAAAAATGGTTTGATTTCAGCAAGCTCTTGGAGGTACCGGGACGAGGTAAGTCCGGTGAGAGAATCAATTTCTTGGCAGCAGTTTTGGAGACAAGAACTGATGTTCGTGAAAGTAAATCCTTATTTTTTGTTTCAATTTTTTGACGAATTTTATTTAATTTGAGCTGAGTTGCAGTCAGACTCAGTTTCTCGGACTCTGTCAATTGTTCAATAGATTTCTGTTCTTTTTTTATCCGAACTTGCTCTTGTAGTCTTTGGTAGTTCAAAATACGGTTTCTGTCGAAATAACAAAATAATTTGTAATTATTTGGTCTTTTGAAAAGTAAATTATCACAGACTTACTTTATCATGTCAGAACTGCTGTGACCTTTGCAAGACATATAAAAAGGGTCGGCCGCTTCTGTAAAATGCCTTTCGTTACTAGGACTGGACAAGAGTCCCAACTTCTGAGCACTGCAAAAGAGACGTAACGAATTGTTAAATTAATAAATATTTTATTGACAAAAAGTATTAAATAATTAGTTCTACTTACCAAGTAGCATGCGAGGCAAAACGACACATACCAGCATCACACGTAACACATATTCCAACATATTTGTAACGTTCGTTCTCACAAATCTGGCAAGGACGAACTCCAAATTGTTGGTAAGAATTAGCTGATAGATTTGTTTTTCCGTCGTGGAGTATCTTTATTTCAGAAATATAAAGGGAGCAAACCAAATGGACCCAGCGACCGTCATTTGTCTCCTTGAATAGCCCACCTGAGTCATGAAATATTCTTATTTTTCCCATAACGTTAAATCTAAACTGTAAAGTAAAAGTAGGATTCTTTTAAAAAAAGTACCAGAATTTGGACAGAGTTCACATATAGGATCCGAAATATCATTCCTACATGCATCACAAAACCATGGTTCTGTTGAACTAGATGAATCCGTTCTACTGGAAACACTCAAGTTGTCATCAAAGACGTAGCAACCTGAAGGAAAATTAATGAATTATTAAATGAACACTTTGAACACCCGTAAATTTCAAAATAACAATTGTTATTATTACTAACCTTCGTGAACAGTAAGTCGACAAGAATCACACTCAAATATTTCATTGTTTGCATCAGAGGTGAAACTCAAACATGCCGCACAAATTGGTTCCCGCCAGTCCAACTAAATATTAATTACAATTAAATCTAGTCATACTTAATTATAATTCGTAGCGTAACTTTTAAGTAACTTGGTACTAAACTAAGTAATGAAGACTTACGTCTCTCCGTGTGTCCGATGTATTTGCACTAATATCACTGACCAACTCTGATATGGAGCTGTACTTGGATTTCCTTTTCTTAAGTCTCTTACTCAATTTTTTCTTCTTTGACTTTTTCTTATCAGCGGCTGAGGTCGTGGACTTGGGTTTTGACTTTTTAGTGTTTCTGCTGGTTCTGGGTTTTGACTTCGATGCAGAATTTGACTTTCCGGGAGATTTCACAGCATTATTTGACTCTGGACCTTCTTCACTTTTTAAAGTATCATTATTGACTTTCTTGGCTTGTGGTTTCCTTTGTCTTTTCTTTTTTCGAGGTATATTAAACTCGGGACTATCTTCTTTCATTTTCCTTACTGCTGCACGAAGAGATGAATTATTCCCTAGTGCTGGAGTGTCAGAATCGCCATCTGAATCGGAGCTTTCTTTTGAAGAGTCTACAATCAGAGTCACCGTAAATCATTTTAATTTTATGTGTATTATTAAAAAAACTATTGGATAAAATTCCAAATACCTTCATCCCCACTACTCCCGTCACTGCTGTCATCTGAGGAATCACTATCATCTGAGTTATTTGAATCAGATCCATTTTTCCCATCACCTGAATCATTCATTTCAAAGTCTGGATCATCCGATTCCTCTGCAATGTAATCATCACACACTTGTTTTGGTCGAATCTGCCGTTTCCCACTGCTCTTTCTTTCAGCTGTAAAATGAGAGAAAATATTGATTAGTTCGAGTTAGAAAGACAAGACGGGCAATTTATATTTGTAGCGCGTGAGTTGAGTGAGACAAATAAGTGTGAACTTGCGAGCTGTAGAAAGTCTTGACAAATGAACCAATTACTAACAAGTAACAAGTATCTCACCGGAAATACTTGTAATATTATATGTTAGACAAGAGAAATATCCAACCTCATTTATACGGCTATAAAATTAATACCAAGACCAACAAACTAATGACTGCACAGATTCACAGAATGACACGTTTACTCTACGAGAAGGGTATTTGTTATTCAATTCATGAGGCCTGTTAAACTACGGTGGTAGCTGGAAATAAGTATGAATGAACATGTACCAAAACATGGTTACAGTTACAGCAGAAAAACAAAATTGTCTGACACAAACAGCATAGCTTGGCCATGGCCTATGGTTGTACATCGTGTCCTCATAACGCCAATGTCTTCGTCTTGTGCTTTTTCTGAAAAGCGACCCAAGTTATGTTTGTTGTGACTGGGTGGGAATTCATTCGCGTGCAAAATACTTTTTAGGTTCATTCTGTTGTTCTACTTGTAATGATCAACCCAAAATGTAAAAAATAAAAATAATTTGCTCTCAATCTAACAAATTATAAGGTAAAAAATAAAATGAAAATGATATAAAATTTTACAAGTTGTAGCGCAGGACATCATACAGGACGTGTGGATTACGTGCAATATACACGCATATACAGAAAATACGGATGATAAATAACTTGCGTACCAACTTCAATAGAAGCAGTTTCCATTTGGACCAACAAAATTAAGAACAAAGCACCAACTCACACTGCACAAACTGAACTGAGCTGGAGGATGGAGGAACCGAGTTTCTTTTTTTCGTATCAGAGAAACGAAGTCGATAGACGATACTTACATAACATAAACTTTAAACATATCCCCTAAATAAATTCATATTCATACTTTGAACAACACGAGCACATTGGAAAAAATTCCAATAATGCAAGTGCGTGTGTTTCGGCGTATGGTATAAAATATGTTGAACAAAAGCACATACATACAAAGCACAATGACAAAACTTCAAAACCTAAACTTTACTCCTTTGAAACTTAATTAGTCGTCCCTATGAATGAGAGAAAGAACTGAAATTCTGTACACTTTCTCTATATTTCTATATCACATCAAAATCAAGAAGGTCAGAAGTTAATTTCTCGACAAATTCTTAACTAAAAAACGTACTGTTTACTATTTCCCTTCCCATTTAGTTCATCTTTACATGTTTCAAAAACTCTCCCCAGAAATTATGTCGTGGATAATTACTATAAACCATAGATACAGCTAAAATATTTTCATTAAGACAGTAATAAAAATATAATCATAATCTACAAAATCACTAAATGTACACTGCAATTGATTATAAAATTAACTACTGCACTCACAGCAGTGACAGCAGGTCAAGAGACCCTATTTATTCAAACATTCATTTTTAAGAAAAATGATGTGATTCAATTACGTTTAAAAATTACGGAATTCAAAGAAAATAAACGTAGCAAATACAGTTGGGAAGAGAATTTGACAATCAGATCAGCAATAGGCAGAAGTTAATTGAATGTAACACAATCTATCAAAGTGAATCATCTCTAGATAAAAGATTTCATTTTCGTCGAGTATATGGTCAAATTCGTCAAATACTCCGAGTGTACGCAAACCATTATTATGCTCCAATGCTCGATGCCGTAAATTTGACAAAACTCAATCAAACGAGTTGAGGGCTGAGGGAAGAAAATAAAAATTCGTTCCTTCTATTTCCCTCTTCGTTATCTTTGTTTCCGGTCGTCGGTCAAACAACATTGAATTGAATCGAATATCACGTTACATGTCACATTATGTAACATGGGCGAGTAGAGTATCTTGAGAGACTACTTCCACTAATAATGGACTGTTAGGATTGAATTGAGGGTTTGAGGTAGAAACAGGGATTTTATTTATTTTCCGTAAGTAATATAATATGTATTTCAACTCAATGGTCAATCTCATCTCACACTTCGATTTCCACCCTACAAATAATATTTGAAGATGTTTGTTTTGTTATCCACAAAATTCTTGTTTGTGTACATTGTACAGTACATCCATCCCATCCTAAGATTTGATTTTTGAGACGAATTGAAAACGTTGTATTTTATTACACGTTTAGTTTAAGGAGAACAATATGCGCAGTATTTATTTTTAATCTTTAACTTCGTATTGAGACTGCGGAAATAAATACAACTTCGGGGTATCTGTGTGCATATCAGCATATCGTAAAAGAAATGCTTGTCAATTTTACCCATTTACCGAATTGTAGCGAAATGTACATGCACTCATCAAAACTAATCGAAACAATGGATTGGATTGGCAATGAGCAGTTTAGCCAACATAGCCCAATTTGCAAAAAAAGTTGGCATATCTAGGGCCTAGGGGATGTGCAATGTCCCTTTTCCTAGTTTCTAAGGAAGCGATGGCGCTGACGCCTGACGCCTCTCTGTTTCGTAGCATATGTATGTCTATGTATGCAGTTGTCTAAAAACATACACCATCCCAAATCCCAACTTCCCAACGTGCACTGCAAAAGTTTCCTTGCTAAAGTGCGAAACTCTGGAAAATACTACCTCTGATATGCTGTGAGCAACTCATACATTCAAAATATGTTCGTCATTTTTGCATAACACTTCGCACTTATCTGGACTAATGAACCCGTTAAATACTTTGAAACTTAATACTAAATATTGAATTAGCATGATAATACCAAAAACTAAACTATATGCGTCGTGTGCACTGTGCAGTACATAGTACATCATAGAAACCAATTGCTCATTGCTCTAGTCGTAGTGCTCGCGCTCATTCAATGCAAAATATTCTGTGCAAAATTAAGAAACTACAGTTACGCTTAACGATTTAAAATTAGAGTGCAAGAGTGCAGAAAAAAATACGTGCGAAATTGACCAATTTATGATTTAAGTCTAAGAAATTGTACAGAAAGATAATTCTGTCGGAATCTAGTATCTATAAGTAATATATCCTTTAACTATAAATGGTCCCTTATTTTAAGATTACCGGCGCAAAATACCTGATTTGGAAAATGTCAATAACGATAAATCCTATGCAAACTGCAAGCTATAATGGTAACAACAAAAACAAACGAAAGGGTAGGGTTGATACTACACCATCCGGTTTTTCAGTATGCAGTTGAGTTTACGGATCTTATAGAGGTTTAGGTTGAATTATACGAAATATTATGCAAGAAATGTACACAACCACAACTAGAGAACTCATCTCATCCAAAGGCCGTGTGAAAGTGGTGGCCAAACCAAATATATAACGTTTGATTGCCACTGACTATACAGTTAGTTTTACCCAATTATTAGCAAATCGATACGAAGAATTATTTCAATAAGATCTCAATCTCTCCCATTTTCTGTCGTTAAATCAATGCATAATTGTCATGTTATATAGTGTGGGTTAATTGGGTTATGGAATTGATGAGACAGATGAGACTATAACATTAAATAATCTGAATACTGTGAATACCTGAAATCTGAAACCATAACCAGTTAAACTGATGATCAGGCTAAAGCCATCAGATCCGGATTAGTCCTTTGAAATGTAATGCTCACATAAACGAATACCCTGCATAATCAGTAGCCAGTAACTACCCGGCAAGTAAAGTCGGCAGCCAAAAGCAAAACTTTTTTCTGAGTCACACTTCACACACAGCCAGTCAAATCAAGGTTGGTCGTACAGTTATAGAGTACACATTACTGAATACCGCTTTCGGATGTTTCCTTTTGAAGAACATTTTAGTACGAAATTGTAACCTTAATTTTTCAATAATGACTCATACTCATATATTTAAGTCGGAATTAATTGCACCTACTGATTATTCAATGCAACATTTTCATGTTATATTGTGTGGGCTATGTGATTGAT
>JAQGCB010000672.1:0-19484 GCA_034698835.1 Protaphorura tricampata
AAACACAACACAACAGTTAACTCAAACTATTATCTCATTTATTGAAAGTGTTCAGTGTATTTAGTTATAGTACAAAATTGGTTATGTTTTTACAAATGTGAAACTTTAACAAGTGTAAAACAATTTAATAGGGCTTTTAATGCCTTGGCGAGAAACTCTGAGACACGTCTTACTTCAACAAATGCTCAAAAGGAACTGACTCAAATGAGCCTACGCTACTTGCTTTTATACTCTTATTCTTCCATACATTTAGATATCTAAAAATAACATACACACATACACGTATATGTACCTTACAAATCTTAATGCAACTAGTACAACATAACTTATTACATCTTAGTATTTCACATTGTAAATTCGTTATTAATTATTTATTATTTTAACCTCTCCGCCATTTTGGCATATTTTTATTATTTGTTATTTACTATATACTTATTTGTTATTTGTTATTTGTTATTTGCTATTTACTTATTTTTATTTGTTATTTGTTATTTGCTATTTGTTATTTGCTATTTGCTTTTTGCTATTGCTATTTGCTATTGCTATTTGCTATTTGCTATTTGCTATTTGTTATTTGCTATTTGCTATTGCTATTTGCTATTTGCTATTTGCTATTGTGTTATTACGTTATTACTATTTGTTATTACTATTGGTCGCCATTATTAAGGTTAGGTTTCAACTGGACTCCATAACATTACTTCGCATACACATCAATAGTCAACCTAAGCTATGTCACGAGTAGTTCACTTTTTCTGCGACAGGTGGCGTTCATGATTCTTCGGGAATTTTATGGGAACTACTTATATGCTATTGAACAGTCTGAAACTAACTGCCTGTCTTTTACAGAGCCAGTGGTGTTGTCAGGATGGGGGAGTACTCAGTATGGACTACCAATGTCGGATGTTCTTATGAAAGTAACCTTAGGGACTTACACCGACGAATATTGTGAAGATTTTATGGAACAACCTGTCCCTGTACAAATTCTTTGTACTGGAACAGACGAAGGAGGTAAGAGTGGATGTCAAGGTGATGCCGGAAGTCCACTGACGAGTACTGGCCCTGAAAAGTACTTGGCTGCAGTAATGGCTCATTTTCCATGTCCATTACCTGATTGTAAGTACTTATACAAAAATATTCTTAACTGAGTCGTGAATACGCGTAATTTCATCGTTAATTTATTACTTTAAAAATATAGGCTGTGGAAAGCCAGGTCCCACTGAGCACAGCCCAGAAGTCGCATTTTTCATCGATTGGATTTATGAGCAAAATTCTAAATATGGAGGTGGGCTGTTGTAGTGTTCACTGAATATTGGTGTCAATAATAATGTGCAGCAAGCACGTGTGTATAACAGCTGGTTGAAGGAGGTTGTTCAAATTAATTGGAAGAAATTGATATGAAATAAAATCTTGAGAAAACGTCATAAGTCTAATCTATAAGTTATTTCCAATTAGAGTCCTTGAGATCCAATCAAATTATCCGTAACCGACAGTTTTTCTCCATCAAAAGTCGTCACATTCTAATCAAATCGCCAGCAAAAGTAATGAAATGTTCGCAAATGCAATCGTATCAGTTTAGCTTTAGCTTGTAAGTCATACAATTCCAAAGTTGCAAAAATGTATCGAGATATCACAAAATACATATTAGCCCTATGTTTAACCCAGCTGAAGCAAGGCAATGTTATTCTACACGTCAAATCAAGTATCTTCAGAATATTTTGTAATCCGATCTTCGGACTTCAGCGATTGAAGTGGGCGTCTCGAAGGAAATTACGAGTATTTTTCAAATACACGATATACGGTTTGCACGTTGATTGTGCACTGATGAAGCATGGGACAAATATTTTTCAATTATTCGATCATTCCATTCAGAAAATTGTATATACTTACAATATTAATTAACACAAAGTTAGTTAGAATCACATCATTAATTCTGTATTAATTTTCCCACGGACCTGCAAGTAATTTTGCAGCTAATCGTGAAATTATTAAGGAACTGATAAATTAACAATTAATATGACTCGGATTCAGGAACATCATAGCGGGTGTGGATGTCTAAAATGCACCAATTCAAAAAAAAACTATTTTTATTGAACATGAGCAGACAATTTTTTACCTCAATTTTATTCAGTTTTATAGATTAATCCCAAAGATTGATTCAGATTGATTTTGAAAATACGATCCAATATTAAATGTGCTCGGAATCTATACGTACATATTACAATTTGCAATATCCCGAATCATGGGGCTTCAATTCCTTAGGCAATCAATGATCTCGTTAGATAGAAAATAAGTCTACACTGAACGCTGGAAATATGTGGATGATTTTGCCTTACCCATGGCCATGGCGAATGCATGCAGGCATTATTTTTTCATTGACAGATGTTGTATTGTTTATTTTAATACTCACCTATATTTAATTGCTAAATCATTGCATTTCCTATTAAATAAATGTACAGAATAAAACTACAGTTTCCCTTTCAGCATTATGTATTCGCATAAAATATTTCTCTATTCTTCCTATCGGTTCTATTAGTTCTCAGTTCTCATGTGCCCATATACCTTTACCCGGCAGCAGGTGAATAGACATATTCTATACCGGTTTTCCGCTGAATCACTTCCAATTTTCCTATTAAATAATTTAACGCGAGTGTCCTGACTTTTTTTTTACATTATGACTACACTCACATAGTCGGTAAAAAGTTTTTGCTCATTCAATTCCACTTCCACTTCAAATTACGTCTACTTTTATGTGCAAGTACAAGTACAGCTTCATAATATTCACTTTTAAAATCATGTGCTATTTTTTTTAGCTTACCTGTTTTTTGTTTGCTAGCGTCACCGTTTTATTTGACAGAAGGCTTATTCACTAAATAAACATATTTGTCTTAATTGTTGACAAGGAAAGGCCTTGTTGAGTAGCCTAGCAAGTAATTATATTTAAAAATTATTCATATTTAATTAACTTATCATTTATCAACTATGTGCTATTGTGGTTTGATTTTCCATATGTGCATGCACGATAATCAATGATTTTAGTTGTAAAAGTTAACTGGGGAAAAACGTGGAGGAATGCTAGTATATCGTATGACATTCTGCTTTCTGCCAACTTCTTTTTTTTCTACAGGGTGAGCAAGAAGTCACGCGGATGAGTTGACAAGTTTAACCAACTTAGTTTTAAGTTTTTACCTTGTCCAGGATTTTCATGACACTTTGTGGTTGCTGGCCTTCAGTATTCCAGTCTATACAAATCCCTGACCAGGTTTTCACATCCAGAATAGAAAATGACAGTTTCAATACTCATAAAAATGTACAGTACACAGTACACGGTGCTCATAACCTACAAGTTACTAATAAAAGCTGTCATTCTAGGAATGGAAAGAGCGAAACGTTATGAACCACACTGTACACAACTTCAAGGTACAACTAAATACGAGTACATTTTCAACAGGTGAGTTCAGTTTAGTTTGACTATACACAAGACAATAGAATACGTAAAAATGTTATGAGCAGAGCACAACAATTGCCACGATCAATGAAGTATTCATATTCGTTGTCGAATTTAGTTGTAGTTTGGATTTTCACGGGTACACATACATACTCATTTTACAGACGTACTCATTTTAGTGACTGAAAAAAGTTTTTACAAGTAAAAAATATACTTGTTAGAAATATCTAATATCGAAACTTGTTGAGCATCATTATTATTGTTATTGAGCTGGAGCTGGAGTATCAAGAAAACTTAAACGTATGTACTTCTTTTCAGAAAAGTTTGCTATTTTGCATACTCAAGAAAAGTTTGTAATTTGCATGTTTTCTTGAAAAAGTTTGAGAGCATAGCATAAGGTGTGTGTGTAATTTGTTAGTTCGTTGACTTCAATATTTGCACAAGGTCGGATGCACGGCCCGGCCCGGCCCGGCCGGTGTGGTTTCGGTAGGACTTCTGTCATGTCAGTTAAATCTCTAGTAATTTTATGAGTTTATTTTTATTTCAAGTTTTACAGTAGGTGTATGGCAATTGGAAATTCAATTTTGAGAATTGTGTGTGACTGAAATATTATTTTTGCAAATTGTAGTTTGCTGACTAGTGACGTGTGACGTACGTACGTGTGTGTCTAAATAAAGTGGATCTTTAATATTGACTCAAGTGTTGCGCTGACAGACTGGTCCAAGTGAGTGATTGATATTTTTATTAATATCTGAATTTTTTAATGTAAAATTTTAGCTAGAGTTTTGAGCATATAGCGAGGGACAACCATGCTACAAGTGTCTGAGTCGTATCTCAATCATAATCAATAAAATCATACAAAGACATGTGCTAATTAGGTGCTTCCTTATGCATTTTTAGTCCAATCTTGTGTGTCACCATTATTGTCATTAACAATTGGTAACTTTCTACAGGTTCAAAACACAATGAATAATTTACGTATTTATTCTCCGCTCTCATAATTACTAAAGGCTTGGGCTTGATGAGTTATTAATGACACGCTAAATTAAGTGTGTCGGTCAATTACTCGTGTCCCACAAATATTTTCTATTTCAGTATGGAACAATGAGACAGATAATCGTGTTAATTATTAAAGTCCTTGTCACTTTGTGCCTTGTGCAGTGATTTAATGGAACAAACCCATTAATTAGTTACAATTTCTAATGAAGCGGAACTCGTCAGTCACCTGTTTTGAAACCTTGTATTCGTACGTACGTACTGTTTGTTTTTCTGAGAATCCAGGTAGACTCTAATTAAACCAGGTGTGAAGAGTAGTAGTAGTAGTGATTTGTCCTTGATCTCCCCTATTCGTTGTAATACGTACATCAATGAAATAGCCAGATGCCAAGGGTACATATTAATATTATAGAATTAACAAGGTCATGGTTCCAGAAGTACGGAAAACAGGGTAGCTTTGTCATGTTGAGGTCGGGTATTTCTCAGTTAGTCATTCCCCATTCAGTAATTAAGTAGTAGTAATTGTCATGGTCGTTGGAATAATTTGTGTGCCAGGCATTATTGAAATACTTGAATAATTCACACACATAATTTTCTACAGGACGTGATTTGTTTGATTGAGTTCTTTTGACTTGTATAAATGGAGGCACAAGCGACACAAAGACTTGAAAAATCCAAGGTCTCTATTCAGATTTCAATGCATTTGAATAAGTGTGAAAAGTTTTCCTGAAAAGCAGAGTTATTAACTAGAAAATAGTTCGACAAATTAGTCGGTGGACGTTAGTAGACAAAATTAAACTAATTCACGTAATCACATGTATATAAATTCTGTTGATATTAGACAAATGTGTCATTTGTGAATTGTGATTTACTTTAAGGCGTACCACAAGACACATTTCTCATTAGCTCGTTTTTTCTGTGAAGATCTGGTGAAGATATCGGCTCTTCACCCCTTGCGTGTGGATCAGAAAGTAAAAAAATATTCCTACAATTTTAAATGCATGCATATTTTCACTAATTATTTGAGAGTACATTCAACTGGCTTATTTTTCGGTATAATATTTGTGAACTTGCATACGAATCCTGAATAACTTTAATTCTATTATTCCTAGTATTTAAATATGTAAGTTAAAAATACTAATAATAATATTACACCGTGTGTTTGTAATTTTGGGTTTCCCATAACCGCAAATGTAATTCCCAAATGTACAATTCTATGAGGACAAATGACCCAACTTATTCCAACAAAACGTGCATGCATTTTGTAGAACTAAACTATTTTAATTTAAAATACTACATCAGAAATTAAGTCAGTGTGTTGTGTATTGTAATGTACTGCCTGACTTTGACATTTCTATTCCATTGCTCTGCATTATTGAACTAATCCGAATGAGTCATTTTATTTACATGAATATTTGTTACTGTGTACATAATTAGTGTGTCACTTCGGACTGTACGAGTGTATCTACAAGCTTGCATGCGTTTACCTAAATAAATATAATTATCAGGAAAATACTAAAATAAATACAAAATAAACAGAGGCTGACACAGACAACTCTGATATCTGACAAGGGAGATCTCGAACGTGTCAAGGGAAGTTGACCAGCTGTATGTAATGTTGAATTCAGATTTTTTACTGAATTGAATAACATATCTTAATATGAATTCCGTAATCAAAATTGAATTAAAATGTTAACTCAATCTACTTCCCAAGTTTGCATTGTACTCCTCACCTCTAATAAATGCAAATATGAATTTGTTGAAGACAATGACATTGGCACTGGCGTCGTATGACTCGGTTGTCAAATTAATTCATAGAAGCGTTAGAAATATTTCTACCTGTATTTACGTACACCTCCTACTTTGAACTACAAATTAACCCATCAAATATGTCTTGATTGATTGACAAGTGGGAAAGTTGAGGAAATCTGTAGTAAATTATTCCTGGTTCCATTCCATATAGCTTAAAAAGGCTTTTACCTTCGCCGTGATCCTGGGAGTTTTCTGCTCATCATTTGGCACACAATTCCATAAAGTTCATGTAATATCTTTGACTGCCACGAAATTCGAGGATCTCGTTCATTTTTAAATACGTTATTTCCATGTGGTCAAGCTTAACGGAGCCTATTACTTTGAAAATGTAATTAATTACAAAATACACCCTCATTTTCGAAAGTAATTAATTACAATTACAATTGCGTAATTGTAATTGCAATTGAATTTGAATTACAATTACAATACAAATTACAATTTCAAAAGCAAATTGAGTGTGTTTTTCACCACTAAACTCCCTCTTTTTCTTACGTGCACTGAATTTCATTCAGTTGGTAAAAAGAAGTTTAGTAGTCAACAAAAGTTTGTACATTAATTGAGAAAACAGTCATTTCAATTACAAATTACAACTACAAACATTTTTAAAGTAGTTACTTACAATTAAAATTATGTGATTGTAATTTAATTACAATTAAAATTATGTGATTGTAATTTAATTACAATTAAAATTATGTGATTGTAATTTAATTACAATTATAATTGTAACTGATCCAAGATCAAATCCGCACACTAATACCTTAAGGTAAGCCCAAATTTTATAGCTAAACTTGACACAAACAATGTTGATTTGCATAAATAAATAAAATTTTACGCTACACTCAACTTAGCTCTATTTTATTGCACGCTAATCTGACCGAATCAATTTTAAAATGCATTCTTTTACCAGTTCTATTAATAGATCTACAAAATTACCATCTTTGAGGCATTTTTTTTAATTGTCACTAATTTCATAAATACCTGACAACAGTAGGGATGTCTTGCTAAATGAAATTACTACTACTTAAATTAATACTCAATCTTGTGATGACTTCCTTGTGAGAGTAGAACTAATTACTTTAATAATTATTAATTGGTCGTGGTATGACTGACTGACTATGATGAAGGAATGTGTCAGATCGTAACAAATGTTTTCTCACACTCTCAATATGAAATATGTTTTCTAACCACGGTCAACCTGCTCATCTTCGCTGCACTGAGTTGCATCGTTTGTCCTATTTTATTAGTCTGTGTTTGCATCTCACAAATAAAGTTGACTTTCATCTCACGTCACACAGTAGTACACGAACACAATGAGGTGTTAAGTGTTACACGTTCAATTCAAATTAGGTATAAGTTCATTAAAGCTTAACGCGTACGCTAAATTATCTCAAATTATTCTAATTTTCTAAAGTTAAAGTATCAATTTTTAAATGAATGTGAAGGAAAGTATATTTTTGCCTATTTGTGTGATAAATTTTAACAAACAGTCCTTGTTCGGTTATCGAGTGTCAACTGTGTATTGAAATCGTTACGGTGCGCGGTGCAAGACATTTTGAGACTGTCGAAAATAAAATAGGAAATTGCACTTAAGCCTGGGTGATTGTGTATTAATTAAATTAAAATGGTGAACAATGCAATGCTCCCTCGAATAAAAGTCACACTGGCAGGATAAACCTCGAGCATTTTTAATCGTGATCCTTAAATCGTGACCAGTCCACAATACTTGTTTGAATGACTGCCGAATACTACATGTTCAAGTGAATAAGTGTTCTGCAACAATTACTAAAAATCCAGATCATAAAATCAAGGTCAGTAGTGCCTTTGTCACTTTACAATAAACAGGGTTCGATTTATCGGGCAGACATGGCCCGCTGGTTTTTTTGAGTGTATATTTGTCTATTACTTACGAGTGAATTGCATCAATCAATGAGAAAATTATTATGACCAAGGTCAATTTTAAAGGACAGTAAGCGAAATTTAATTGCCAAAATGCAATTGAAACGAAATCTGGCTTCAGAGAGATTCCATTGTCTGAATGTAAACCAGAGTTGTTAAAATGTAATTTCTGGCTAATTTTCCTTCACTGAATTCGTAATTCGTAAGGAAGTAAATGTCACGTCGCAATTTTTTAAAGATGCGAACAGCTACTTAAATTCACTCACGTTTACTTTACTCTTTCAACTACTCTCAATCATAACTCACAAACAGAAAAAAATTAGGCCAGGTTTACCAGTTGAGTACTTTACCGACAAAAGAAAAGTAAGTGAAGTAGTGCGGTGCGACACACCTGATCTGATCTCCTAATTAGTACCGCAATATACTTTCATCGTAAATTTTTTTATTTTCTTGAATTTTCACTTGTTCGTTTTTATATTGTAGTTTAATTTGCTGTTCAAGGTAAAGAGTTCCTGCGGAACCAATATTTTGAAAGTGTCCGGAATGTAACGATTTCAAGTTATGCCATTCCATGTTACGTGTTTCATTTCTGTTCCTCGTTTTAATTTTTGGAAATATTTTCTATCCACAGATTAAGCCAAGCCCGGAAACATCAGGAATCCCGGATATGTAACTAACTATAAAGGTTGAAGTTGAAACCAGGAAAAAAATTGGGAAACAATAAAATCATACGCATAAAACATAAACAGAAAAATTGATGACTAGAGTGCAGACTACACTTTGGAACTCAATAATTTTTTGCAAAAAAATCACAAGCACGCACGCACGATCTTCCGTGCTTTAGTGTGTGTGCATTCATACTCAGTACATGCGGAGTACATGCAGAAAATGAAATTTTCTAAGGAGGATGGATGAACCTGATCAAATTACAAAACAAAGTGTCTAATTTTTTATGTAGTAAATCTTCGTAGACGTGAACGTACGTGCTTTTTGTATGTTTTCGGCGATTAGTTTCATCTATGAGATTTTTTAATTTTTTAAGCTCTGTTTTTAAGTTAGTTGTGATATTGTAGTGGTCTAAGATCAAGTTGAGTGCAGTGTGTGAGTGTGTCGTGGCCTATCCGTGTCATTTGTGCCAATCAAGATAATAAAGACAAGTCTAATGGGTTCGAATCAGAAATATGAGAATGGGGTGGTCAGTAATAGTAATAGTAATGGTCTGGATGATGTGAAATCTGAGAATGTAAACGGAGCAAATATTTTGACTACGAATGCAAATACAACCAAGATCTCAGACTTGAATGGAGAAAGAACGACGACGACGACTGGAAATGTCAGTGTCAGTCACCCCCGTAATGAAAAAATTGACAGTCCTGACCTACATTCAAAACGCTTCCTGTCTTTCATTACAAGGATCAAAGATGATATGAGGAATAGGGATTTAATCCCTCTCAAAATTCTATTCTTCTTTAAATACGCAAGTAAGTAGTCTAATTGGCATTGAATTTTAGGGATTTTTTTTACAGGGTGGGACAGAATGTACCGAAAATTACTTTGAACTTTAAAAATCCACATGTATTTTAGAATAGCGTGTCGTGTTTTAGTCTTTCATGCACAATAGAACGGATTGACTGTCAAGAAATGTTAATTTTGATACGAAATTAAATGTAAATATGATAATGTGTTGATTTGATGATTTTTTTTCATGCAATTTTTAGCTGTGTTCGTATTGTACCCTTTTATGACTTTACATTTGAAATCCCTTGGACTGGATGAAACGGAAGCTGGATTAAACATTGCGCTGATTCCAATCGTCTCAATTTTTGGCCCACCGGTTGCTGGAATCATTGCTGATCGTATTGGAAATTTCAAGGTTAGAAATATTTCCTGTCCTGAATTTGTTATTCAGATCCAATCCATTTACTGTACTTGGAGTTGGAATGTGGAAAGATAACTGAATTTCATATTTCGTCATTCTTGGTAAAAATCAGTAGTAGACCACTACTGGGCCAGTACTAGAAATGACCAAGGAGAATTTACTTATGGTCTTGGGTCTCCTTGACCCGAGCCAAAGACCGCCGTGAATCATCTTTGGAAATGACAAATGATGATAGATATTAATATTTCACCTATACTTTTTTCTTCGACACCAACACCACAAAATCTATGGATTGAATTGAATGCTCAACTCTATAAATATTGGTACTTTTTGCAGCTGCACCGCACTAGTAATTTTGGAAAACCCTGTTAATATTCTACACATTCGTTTCACTACAATCGAAGAATTCAAACCTGTATAGTTATAAGCTTTACTTGGATCAAACTGTAAAATGATATTCGGATTAAATATGAATATAATTTTCAGTATAGTCTAGCTACCAGTCATTAGTTAAAGAGTAGTTTAGTTACGGTGTCCAGACGAATGTTTATACAGTGGAATCTCTATATATCAACCTCCCCTATATCGTACACCTCTCTATACCGACCAGAATGTCAGGAACGGAAAAACTTCCTTTGCATACACTTCTTTGTTATTCCACTTTCTGTATATGTATTAAACTTTCTCTTTATTGGACACATTTTGGTGCATTTTTCGAGTTCGGTATATAGGGAGTCCACTGTACTAGATTAAAGGTTTGTTACTAGAGTTCAGTTAAGAGAACATTAAACCATACCGGTTCCATTTCCAGTTACATTTGTTGTTTTGAAATAAAATAATTAAATAAAAATGTAACCACCGTTGAATTGATTTTCTGTACCAAAAAAGGTTTTATTTCAGACATGGATTCAATATCAAAAATTCTGAGCAATTCCTCCCGAGTTGAATAAAAGTTTATTTTATTAAATCCTTGAACTTCAGAATTTATGAGGAAAAATTGAAATATAAAAATGAAAAAAAGTGCATTTTGTACACTCAACATGTCCTACGAACCACACCCATTAAGCCAACGATCCCTTTCTTCCATGGCCCCTTCATCACGCAATGCGTTGTCCATTAACCTCTGTGCAACAGCTATTATTTCTGGTGTTCGAATCAGCTCGAAGTCGTTGCGGGAATGTCTTGGTCTTGAGGATAAAGGAGGTCGTTGAGAACGAGGAGCACGTGGACGTGGGATGACAGGTGGTTGTGGCCGTGGTGGTGGTAAGGGATTACCATTGAGGTCACTATTTGTCCCGTTATTCTGTTCGATTTCCACCACACAATGATCATTGGCGTTGACCTCACGTGGTAACTCTGTCTCTTGACGGCGTGGAACGAGTGACATTGTGAAGGCAAGGATGACATACCAAACGTAACACTCAAAAATGATTGCAGCAACTCCCAAAACAATGAATGTGACAGAAAATGACTGATTAGGAGATTGTGAACCACAGGAAGACATTTCATACACACTCCAATTCCAGAATATGATTCCGATGACTCCGAGGATCAACCAAACTCGACAAACAGTAAAATCTCTCTGTATAGAATTTCAAAAGTACAACATATCGATTGACAGTCGTCACTGTTAAAAGACATTGTGCTTGTATATGATCGAATACTTTGTTTACCTTACGAACTCCTCGAAATAGAATGATTTGGAGGATGAAATTGAAAATGAGTCCAAAGAAAATGAAAACTGTCATCCCAATACGAACTCCACTCATTTCTGACAAAATACATAAAAGTAATTCATATTTTTTTTTGAGACAAAAAATATTTGAAAATTTTTTTAACCACATTCTTTATTACCTTCTGCTTGAATCACACGAGTTTTAACGTATTCGGCCAAAACGTAGAATGCAGAGAGCTAGAATCAGACGTAATAATATTTTAAGTTGTAGTTTCTCTGTGTATCGAACTTACGAAATTGATGAAGTACTATTTGACAAAAAGTCTCGAAAGAGCTTTCGGGACCGGAGAGAAACTTCAATCATAGTTCGATAAATGGAATGTTAATTTCATTCAAATCTTAAGATGTCTTACACATTGAGTGAATGCAAGGACATAAGCTCCTGTGCGCCGTGAATAAAGACCACAGAAAGATGGAGTCGGAAGTTTCATTTTGGAAGGACGTTTATTTACTCAATTTCACTCTATTTAGGTTGTGCTCATTTCAGGATCTTAAAAAACACAGACTTTAAAAAATTAACAAGTTCAGCAATTTGTGATTGCCTTGCAGAAGTATGTACTTCTCTCAAATACCTTCAACATGTTGTATTTGTTTACTTCAGTCTGACCTCAAGCGATTCGTACTGGTTGTTAAGGAAATATTTTGTGAAATTGCGAATGATTATCTTTAAAAAATCAATTAATTTCGACATGCACAAATTCTGCCACAATATTTTTATTGTTTTAAAAACCAACAACTCGACCCTCAATATTTTTGCTTAAAAGTATTTACATTTAATCCATTAAGTGGAGGGAGAGTCAACAATCTATTCTGTTGAAGATTTTTAAGGTTGGAATTGGAACTGGAATGTCAATCATAATTTGTCAATCCCTCTGTAATAAAATTTCAATCAAATAATAAAAATATCAATATTTCAAGACATGAACTGTTTTATATGTTTTCCGATGTCTATGAATATTTAGAAGTCGGAAAAGAAAACTAAAAATATTACTGAAAAAAAATAATGCAATACGTTATACTGCAAATTGCACCCTAAGTAAGTGCATCAGTACAATTTGACCGCAAATTATTAATTTTTGACTGATTTTTTCTTACTGAAAAACTTTGACCTCGAGTAAACGAATCCTTTCTTCAAGAGGTATCAAGTTCCGGCTACACTGCTCTAATCCCTGGCCCCTGGGCACACCGCCCCAATTTGGCAGATGCCCTTTCAGCAGCAGGTGGTGGACGCTGAACAACAGGTGGTGATTGAAGGGAAGAAGGGAGTGGACATGGAACAACAGGTTGTGGTAAGGGATTACAGTTGATGTCACTCTTTGACCCGTTATTCTGTTCGATTTCCACTGCACAATGAGCGTTGGCGTTGACCTCACGTGGTACCTCTGTCTCTTGACGGCGTGGAACGAGTGACATTGTGAAGGCAAGGATGACATACCAAACGTAACACTCATAAATGATTGCAGCGACGCCCAAAACAATACATGTGGCAGAAAATGACTGATTAGGAGATTGTGAACCACAGGAAGACATTTCATAGACACTCAAATTCCAAAATATGATTCCAATGACTCCGAGGATCAACCAAACTCGACAAACAGTCAATGTTCTCTAGAATTTTAACAGTCAAACACACTGATTGGCAATCGGCACTAGCTAAAGAATATTTTAATGCAACAAATATTGTGTGTATGTGTGATTTGATGATTTGAAGAAGTGTTTACCTTACGAATTCCTCGAAATAGAATGATTTGGAGGATGAGATTGAAAAGGAGTCCAAAGAAAATGAAAGCCGTCATCCCAATACGAACTCCACTAATTTCTGACAAAATAGGTAAAAGTAATTCATAATTTATTTCTGGGAGAAAAAATTGTTTAGTTTTTATGAACCACCTGGTGCATAATTCATTTTTATTTCTTACCTTCTGCTTGAATCACACGAGTCTCAATGTATTTGGCCAAAACGTAGAATGCAGAGAGCTGGACAGAATACAGAGAACGATAATAGTTCGATTAAAAGAGGTTTTCTATGGACGGAGTGTTAATTGAAAATATTCAAAAAGAGGTCTTACACATTGAATGAATGCAAGGACATAAGCTCCTGTGCGCCGTGAATAAAGACCACAGAAAGATGGATTCGGAAGTTTCATTTTGGAAATTGGAAGGAACTTCCTGCTCAATAAATTAGTCCTCTTTAGTTTCTGTGCCCTTTAGGGGTTTCAAAAATTTAAAACAGAATTTAAAACAAGTCCAGTTAATTTATTGTTGCAATTTAAGCATTTCTCTTCAGGTCAAAATATTGTAATTTGTTTACAACGATCTGACCCGAAGCGATTTGTGTTGGTTGTTAAGGAAATATTTCGTGAAATATACCGGTGAATGCATTTAACGTACTGGGTGGTCCTGGTCCATAGGCAGCGGAATGTGTCATTTACTTTGTAAATTGTAATTGTGAATGTGATACATTAATTTTGTCATAACATACCAAGTCCGTCAGCGTGGAGCGACTTTATACATTTGGGGGCCCTCTTCCATACTCTTGGATAATTTTTTGGTACATTAATCCCAAGGTGTCAGTTCATGTGCTGTGTTGAAGTCGAGGCTCCGCTCAAACCAAAAAAGCACAAGCAAAGCATCTGCGCTCCCCAAAAATCTGACTCACTTTACAAGGGAATCGTATCCCATGATAAAAATTGGTTTCTGCCTAGTCAAGATTTACTCTTATACTTCAAACTGCACGATTGTTGGATTTTTTGAAGTGCATATTATTATGAGCATTATGTATTATGTGCGTATAAAACGCGATGGTCAAAAGAGCGACAACCGTTTTAACCTCTCCAATGGAATCGGAATGGTCGTTCCAGCATTATGCACTATGCAGAATGCATATGCACTTCAAAAAATCCCAACCAAATCTAAAACTTTTCTTAACGGACACATTCCATTCCAAATGCTGTAACAATTATTACAGCTCCGTAATTATAATTAGATTTAATTACAAGACAACCATCTCATTTTGGATGTTGGTAGTTGAATGTAATTGCAATTAATTACCTACATTACATTACATTCTAATTACAGAACTTCAGTCCGCCATTACACAATTTTGTACTCAAATGGAATTATGTTCATATGTGCATTGTAATGAAATTCTTCAATCTTCAGTATAAATGTAATCTGTCATTCACATACATACATCAAAAATTAAAAAAATTACATTAGTACGGTAATACATTAGTAAATGCAAAATTTACAAAAAGACGGTTACGGTTACACCTACACCATAATAGTCCAAATTCTTGGTAGTATTGTCTGTGTTTACGTTTTGTACCTTTTTTTTAACTTTGCACTAAAAATTTGAGTTACACGTCATAGCACACCCTTGTGAACCCCATGGATATGCCAGCCATAACCCATAACCCATAAGCGTAGGGTTAAAATAGTACACAGCCGTAGCCGTAGCCGTCGTCCCAATAGTGCACGGAAAAATAGTCTCCGAAAACTTTGCCCGTCTTCTCATTCACATTCACATACAAGCTAAAGCTATACGCAGACACAAGCACAACACAAACACGCCAATAAAAAAAATAATTCACGGAGACGGACGCAAAGAAACAAAATAACATTCTTCAGTCATGACGAATCACTGATCACTAATTAATTAATCAGTGACGAAACGAATCATGGAAGTCAATCAAAATAGTACGAGTGGAATGGGAATGATTGGAGCAACAACAGCATCAGCACTAGCACCCATGGCCATGGCCAATATTGGAATTCCACAAATTCCGATGACTTCACCACAATTCCATGTAAAAGTTCCAATGGAGAACAACGAGGGTCAGGGTCACAGTCCGGGTCATGATTATGGCCACGGTCACATTGGATTTGAGGAGGAACTAGAAGTCCCAGAACCGGAATTTGACGTCGTTGAAAAAGTTGTCTACACACAAAACCCTGCGTCTCAACAACAACAACCTAATTTTCAACTTTACAGACCAAGAATATTGAGTCGGATGAATAATTCCAATTCCGCGAATACCGCGACCGCGGTTTTACCACCATCGTTTTCTCCCACAGTTGAAACCGTGACACCCGCCGCGACCCCACCAACAATGACAATACCAACGAATCCAAATCCAGTCCCGGTCATCTTTGTAGCAACCGCTGAGACTTCGACTCCACAACAGATTTCACCCGGAGGAGTTCAAGGTCAAGCACCAATTGTCAATGTGACCAAGAAAATTTTAGTTCCGACGGGGACTGTGAAATTAATGTCCGCGGCGGCGGCTGCCGCAGGTGCACCTATTAGACTACAAATCTGTGGACAAAATTTGACGGCAGAATTTCGGCCGACGACGACGACGGCCGTCTGTGAATTGACAACAACAACAACGAGTCAATTAGAAATTCAGGTATTTTTCTTTCTTTTTTTTCGTTCAATTCTTAATATGCGAAATGAACTGGTGAAATCGAAAGTGAATTTGCATGCGTGCGTGCGTACGTACGTACAAGTTTTTAGTTTGCGACATTGCGAGACTGTCATAATTTTGTAGGTATCTTTGAAAGTTTTTGATGGTCACCTTAGTTTGATTTGTAATCAAATCAAGGTCATTAAAAATGCACTGACGAAACATGCGACAAATATGAGAATAAAAAAACCGTGAGGAAAGTGAAGCCGAGAGCATATAGGAAATAGGAAGCAGGTAGGGTGCGTGCGTTCAGCCTCAGCGTTTAGGTATGCTGTGCGAGTGGAATAACATGTAGAAGTAGGCAAGGGGCGATGTGAGATACCTACCTTATACTGTAGTACTAAACACATACCTACGCACAACACTGCGCAATTCCTTACCTCAAGAGTATAGAGTAGCAATAGCAATACTATTTTAGCATATGAAACTGTAGAACGCGAATCAAGTATGACAAAATTAGTGCACATTAATTATTAAGGTCAATAATATGAGAAAATATGAAGATTTGGATGAATTTTTTTTAGTCGAAACAGCTATTCCAATTTCCAATATTATATCAGAACAAAAATACATACACTAGGGAATTAAGTTGGTAGGTATTTGTCTGAACTTCAGCTTTCCCTTTTCTAACTGACTACTCGGGGTGCATTTTTAATTATTTTTCAGCCAAACTTTTTATAATGACATTTTTTTTTCAGGCTCAGGGATCCGATTTCGTTGAATTACCAACAAACCAACAACTGCCAGTTGAAGTCGAGGATCACTCAACTCTAGCTCCAATTGTTCCATTAGAAAACGGGGTTAGTTAAGAAGTTAAAATATATTTTAGATTTAGTACCTATTTACATAAACTAAGCGCAAATGTGATTTTTTTAGACAAAGGAATTAAACGAAGAAATTGTGAATGACGTTCAAGAAGAACTTACACCTACACCACCTCAGAGTCAGATTGAGAATGAGACCTCACAAGAAGATACGTTTGAAAAAGTTGAGACACTGCCGAAGTCGACTTTGGTCCAAGAAAATGGAATTGATGAGAATGAGAAGGTACTAGTATTTTGTTTGGTATATATTTTAAAAAAACGGGCCCGTACCGCACGAAAATATTAAAAACTAAAAAATAAACTGTCATTTTTTTAGGTTGACAAAATTACTGAAAATGGAGAAATGCTTGCGGCTGCGGATGTCAATGTCAATGCGAGCCCAGTGAAGGAATCTGAATCAGAACAAGAGCATGAGAATGAATCTATGGATGTGACTGAATCTGAGAGTCCGAATGAAAATAATACAACCAATAATGACACGACGACTGAGGATGATAAAGACAAAGACGATGAAGAATCTACAAATGCAAATGAAAATCCAGAGTCCGAATCCTTCGAATCTGAGAAAACCTTAACAACATACGAGAAGAGGAAAAAGTCATCTGGTCTGAGATTAAATGAAATGAAGAGACGTAAATTGGTTGAAGCAAAAATAATTGGGAGAGCTAAAGCTAGAAGAAGAGACAGTTCTCCAGAACCCACAGAAATGAAAAGTAGGGATGTTTTATTAGCCAGTCAAAAAATGTCAGAGACTGTCGTTCGATTACTCGGTGGAAAAAGAAAAAGTCCTGGGGATGGAAAAAATTCCGTGAGTTTAATTACGATGTTTTGATATATATTTTTTTACGATTCATTGTTTCATTGTTGTTTTTTTAATTATTTTTTTTTGTATTAGGGTCAAAGGGCTGACCTCGTTTTGAATGAGTCAACTGGATTGATTGAAGAGAAATCTGACGTAGAGACAGAGAAACCTGTGCTTTGTTGGGAGGACGGAGTTGGTGCACTCCCTGGCAGTGACCTCAAAGTAAGTTTCCAAAATTTACTTAATTATTATAATTAAATAATTAAATATTTTTTAAATCTAGTTCCGAGTGAATGAATTTGGAGTCTTTGAAGTGATTCAACCTGGAGGTGGCCCACCAGGTGCACCAAATCAATCATCTGACGAGGATCGTAAACCTTTACTTGATCAAAAATTGATGAGTGTTCCAGTCAATCATGTAAATCCTCCAGAAAATCCACCCATCCTCCAAAGAGAAGATGAAATCAAAATAGCAACCACACCACCGACGCCGGACCAGACGAGATCCAGTCCACGTTTAAAAAAAAATCCACCAGGTCTCTTATTTTGTCAAAATTGTGCACATTTCGGGATGACGGATGAATTTGTTACCGACTATTGTTCGCTAATATGTTTAGAACGGAAGAAAGCTGAGGAAGAGAATGGTGGCCGTTCTGGACGTGGTGGACATGGAGGACAAGGTGGACCTAATTCTGGAGGAACTGTACAACGACTTCGGACTGTGAGTGAAGAGAGTAGTACTGACACTTCAACTTGTACTGGAACTGGAAGTGAAGGAGAAAATGGAGTAGCAGAAGCAGAAAATCCAAAAATTCCAACCGGAAATCCAAAAAAGTCTGAAAAAATTGCACGGCTTACAAATCTTCCGATGATTAGTCCAGACATAACGACTTCACTTCGAAGGAATTCGGACTCAGTAGTCGAAACCGCTACAAAAAACAACAATAATAGCAGCAATGAAAAATCAGTTCGTTTGACTAGAAATTCATTAAAATCAACTCAAGTGGATCGTAAACGAAGTTTTGAAAAAGTATTGAATACAAGAATGCCACATTTGAAACAATCAGCTGGAGGTGGAGGAGGAGGAACTGATGGACCTACGGAAGACACTCAATCAGATTCTGGTAGTGGTGAACATGCACATGAGTTTGATTGGAAAAAATATTTGGATGATACAAAATCAAAGGCAGCTCCGCTCAGATTATTTAGACAACCGGCCATGCCAGAAGGAAATCCATTCAAGTAAGTCAAGTAAATATTATACTGTAAAAAAAGAACAGGTCTACTGTGGCGGAGTGGCATAGACCGTTCACCCGGTAACCGTTCACCCGGTAACCGTTCACCCGGCAACCGTTCACGTGATAACCGTTCACCCGGTAACCGTTCACCCGATAATCGTTCACCCGATAACCGTTCACTCGATAACCGTTCACTCGATAACCGTTCACTCGATAACCGTCCACCGGGTAACCGTTCAGCTGACAACCGTTCACCCGGTAACCGTTCAAACCGTTCACCCAATAATCCGACTTCCGATACCCATTCACCTCGTAACCGTGTACAGATCATTCTCGTGCTGGGGTTCAATTCCTCGGACCTGCTCTCTCACGGGTTGTTTTAAGAGGT